>CM055851.1:8040000-8310000 GCA_029490765.1 Euthynnus affinis | reverse complement strand
CATGCTAACAGACATACACACTAAATCTAGCAAGACAAAAAGTGGATTTGAACAGGGAGAACATGCACACTGCTGAAGTACCCACTCACTCACAAACTCACAGAAAACATTCCACACAAACTTGCATGCACATACACGCACACACATGCGCACACATTATGTGTGTGTGTGTGTGTGTTAACACCCCAGACATCCAGTCATCCCTAGCTCAGACACTGTGTGTCATCCATCTCATTTTTTTTTTTTTTGTTCTTCTCTTATTGTTTTTGAGGAACTGACTGATCAGTCCAGACACTGGGATGTCGGATTATTCACAATGACATAATATGTCCCTCGATTCACAACATATTCACGCTAATCCGTCAACTACATCTTGCATCCTCCAAATCAGAAGCAGTAGTGAGTGGGCCCACATCATGTTTGGTTGACCTTCCCCCTCCCTCTGATTTTCAAGGTATTTTGTTCTTATAGTGAGTTTCTGCAACAAACTTTCAGACTTTTTTTTTTTTTTGTTCTACCCTGCAAGGACAGTGTGTGCCATCCTTAAACAGAATTAGCATATGATGCATAGAATCCTGGCTGACTAATAAAAGGTTTCTACTGAATTAGTTGGCAAGACTGTGACTTTGTGACTTTTACAACTGCTTTTTGTAGCACCACTATGAAACAAGTTTATTTAGATGCAAATGGTCAAACAACTTTTTTTCATGACGCTGTTAGCCTCACATTCACATGTCAAAGGACAATCTCAGTTTAAATGACTATAAACCCAGTTGATTTATGTTCATTGTAAAATTGCACGATAGAGCGAGTGACAGATTGATGTACTTACTGTTCGATGCTTGGGGAAAGGTAGAGTTTAGGGAAGACTTGGGTAGCCTCAGCATCCTCAAAACTCACTGAGAGAAGGGCCACATCCTCTCCAGGGTCTAGTGCTGTGTCCTGGAAGAGACAACGACAAGTTAGGAATATCATTCAGTAAAACCACTACCCATAAACTAAACACCATTGAGATTCAGATAGCCCATACAAGGGATTGTTAGGGCTAAGGGTTGGGGTATTCTTGCATCTAAAGGTAAATCTGTTCCAGATGGCCACACATGAAGGCAGGGCAAAAAAGCCTGCTGTGATAAAGAGAGGCCTCACATGATAATTGTTCATAGGGGTAGAAAGGACAAATGCTTTTGGACAGTTTCTTATCAAGGGCAGTAATGGTGTTACACACAGAAAAAGTGATGGAAATAGTGCGAAGAATAAAAAACGAAGGCTTGAGTGAGAAGTTTGAGAGTGCAATCACTGCGTGACCTGGCCTGCCTGTTGGATTGTCAGTTACTGAGAGTAAAACCAAAATTTGTCAGGAGCCCTGCAGATGCCGGAGGGTTAAGGCGATGACCAAGAGGCGCAATATCCCCAAGGCCCTTTGTTGATTGCGTGAGAAAATTGTGAGGGGAGGGTGATTCAGGCTCTTCAAATAGCAAACTGATGCCACTGGTTCTAGATGCAGTTCCAAGATTTCAGGTAGTAAATTATCAATAGTTTTAGCTTTATAGAACCCTAGTGATTACATATTTCTTATGTGTAAACAACAAGTGTGTAAGTCCCAAAATATTGAAGGGGGTGGAAAAGACACCAGAAGAAACATCTGTTTCGTTTCATGCCACATTAGCTTCAACAGCTGCAACATGAAGCTGAGCTGATGACTGGGAGCACCAATCAAATCATGTGTGAGATGGATTCAGAGGCCACCCGGAGCTGCGCGCTACAACCCTCGTCTGTCTCTCCGAGGTTCTAATTTCTCATTCTGTGATGTGTTTCCTAGAGCATGGCTACTTCTGAGGCACTGTCATTAGTGCAATTCCACATCAAGTACCATTCTGGGCTCTCTCTCTCTCTCTCTCTCTCTCTCTCTCTCTCTCTCTCTCTCTCTCTCTCTCTCTCTCTCTCCTGACAGAGGCTCTGCAGCGTTAATCAAATGTCTTACAGACGGTTTGAACTCATCCATTTGTTATAATCGCTGCCCGCCGTGGTGAGAGGAAATCTAACCACCATACATGATGGACAGAGGCACAGTGCAACCAGTTTGCAGCAAGGCAGATCCCAACGTGATCAGGCCTATGAACTAATTGGACACGCTTTTGGTTTGTTGATCACAAAACCAAACTGACCATTGGTTTGAGAAAAATACGGCTGAGTGGGCGGAGGGACAAATTCCTTCACTGAGCATTTACTCTCCAAGTGGAGTGGAATTAATTACTTTGAATCTAATCTAATGATTTCAACCATTAAAGAAAAACTTACAGATTCATTAAAATCAGTGGAATCAATAAAAAAAAAAAGCTAGTTGCTGCCCCAGGTGTATGGCACATGTCAGGAGCACAAGAAGCAGCTATAAATGGCTTTGTACGAGAAGTATTACGAGTGTTTAATGGAATGTTCATATAAAAAGTCATTATTAAAACAACATTTATGTAGCAGCCCAGGCAGATATCAACACTCGCAACAATGGCTGCAGCTCTGCTCGCAGTCTGTGTTGTCATGGCAGATACATTAGGGGCTAAAGACATAAGGAGTAGAAGGGAAGCAGTGAAAGACAGCAGGGTGTGTGGCATCCAAAAGTGTCGCCTGATGGAATCAGCTCACATCAATATAGTGTGCATCAGTAAACAAGAACTGCTCTCTGTCTCACAGCGGCGCTCACGGCTTCTGCCGCTGACGATATGGGACAGATAGGAACAGGCACGGAGATGCGGGGTTTGGGAAAAGATTGTTTTGCTCCAGTTTGTAGCTGTCAAGTCCCGTTTTTATCTTCAAAGGTGATTTAATGGATGCTTCCTTCGGACTGGGACAGAGTAAACAGATGGATGAGAACCAACAGGAAGGTGAGAGGGCCAGTAGAGGAACGCTGGAGCGGCTCGGCGCAGGCTGCAGCGGACCGTCCGACGATTCGGTCAGACCAAGGGCGCTGTTGAAGGGAGAGCCTTTTTGTGGAATGATTCAGACTCATCTCGTCCCAGCGGACAGCAAAGAGCTGTCACAAGTCATATTGCATCAGCGAAACGAACGGGCAAAAACTAAAGGCGGACCCTTTAACTTTTAGCTATTGCCATTCTAAATTAACTGAACTGCACAGATATAAATAGTCTTTTTGTCTTTTTTAGTTAAGATGAACTAAACATCAAACTTTGCATGAAGTTTTTTATTTTAATTGCCAATAATCTCTTGGAATACATTTTCTCATCGATTTCATAATTTAATAGACAGGAATCCTGGTGCATATTTCATAATGTCAGACAGAGTAGAGACATTGAATGACTGAAGAACTTAAGTTGGGACTCACATGAATTCTTACTGTATTTGCTCACATGCTGTTTAAAGTGTTGCTGGATATTCCTTTATCCATCCATGCAATTACCATGAATGAAAACTGATAATATAAAGAGGATGATAGCTGGACTGATAATTCTTGCAGTTGTTTTACAGTTGTTGTTTTTTTTTTTACCTCTTTTGTTCCACACAATGAGAGCAAAAATCATTTTTTCCGATTGATCGGACATGAAAAGAATCTCCTAAACAAGCTAAACTTGGCTCAAGTGTTTCCTGGTTTGTTAAATTGGTTTTATTGTCTTTATTCAGTGTAGATGACGCTGACTTCATTTTATTACAGTGCTCATAAACAGGTGGAACAAGACATGCATTTAATCTCTGTGCATATTTGAAGTTACTGTAGCCTTCATCTTAATCTGACGGCAATCGATTCAGACTCATGTCATTTTAAAAGTTCGAAATGTTGTACGTTCGAACTAATCAGACTGACTTTCCTGTAAAGTGACTCAGATGCAAGACATGTCTGAATAAGCACCTGAAAAGACAGACAGGAACAGAGAAAATGCAAAAGCAACGCTGTTGTGATACTTGTTGCACACATGCAAGGCATTCATACAAAATCCTTGTTGACGAAAAAGTGAGTAAAACTCTTCACACTGCTTACTGCTGGAGTATTTAAAAGTTGACGGCATTCCAGTCTATTGAACCTGATACCTTTTTATTCAAGTTGTGTCACGTTTTCAGGTGTACAGAGGGTTTCTTTCAACATCTCCGAGTACAGAATTCAGCTGTAATTTGTTCATTGTTCGTGTGAGCGATTGCAAAACGGATTTTTAGGACTTTTGTGACCCTTAACACTCTCCAGTTGCTGCACATAAGACGAGGAAATACAGCTGTCTTGACATCTGACATCATAAAAGGAAAGATTTTAAAAGTCTTGTCAAAAAGCCAGTATAAAGAATCACATTAGCGAACCTAAAGCCCCCTGACCTGATGCTTCAAGCGCTTAAATCGATGATCCTTGATGCATGAAGAATATATGACTTGCTTTTAAAATACAATTTAAAATATTGTAGCTTCTTCATGACTTCTGAGAGTCAAACAAAGATGTTTATCTCTTGGAGCTGTTGCGCTGCTCAAATTTCATGATGCCATTTTCTGGAGAAGAAAACTTTTTATGCTTCTTAAGTGGAACGTTTAAAGTAAATTAAAGTGTGGAAGGGCAATGCAAAGGATTTACTTGACAGCTGGTTTTGGTTATGGAATACACAGTACTCTGAAGGGTTGTCCTTGCAATGTGGTGGTTATTTAGAGGCATTTGAAAACCTTCCCATGATCTCTCTTATTTCTCCCCAAACTTTGCGAATCTATTCAGGAAGCTTGTGAAAATATATCCTAATGAGAACAAAAGCTGACCTTTTAACCTGCCTGCCTTGAAACCATTACTTAAATTGAAACAGAGCAGCTTTTCCCTCTGTAATGAAATAAAAGCCTCAAAATGGCTATTAATGTTTCTCTACACACACATACACACACATCTTCAGCCCTTTTAACCAAATACACTTGAGGGCAACTGCTGCTTGCTTATGTAAAGAGTTAGCAGAGAACGAACATTAAAAAAAGCCTTTGCTCCACAAGCCACAGGCAGGACCTTAATGAAGAGACTTCTTCGTTGGTAAGTAATGAGCACTGAAATGGCTTGGGTCAGAGGACTGCAAGACAAGGAGGGCGTCCTGCAGGGGTGGTGGTTCCACGTTAAGGCAGTATTTACTACATGCCCTTAGAGAATGTGACTCAACTGCTCAAGGACTGGATTTAAGAAAGCGGGTGAAGAGTATGCACGAGTGTGTGCGTGGACATCAAGGTTAGATGGTGCCTCCGAGTCAAACCCTTTCACGTGGCCAACACCCAACGTCTTCCATCCTCCTTACTCTTTCAGACACATGGGTGCACGAGGACACACGCATACACACGAACGCGCAGACCCTTTTCCTTATGTCCGTCCTTGTGTCTCCTGATGCCCCGGCCTCTGGCATCTCCTCTGTGTCGCATGTGACAGGTTGGAGATGTGACAGCTGTCCTTATGCCAGACCAAGTCTGGCCAAAGTCACAACACACACAAACACACTCATCCGCAAACGCTACACAGGGGCTCTACTGCAGGGCTAGTATGGAGGAGGTAAGGGCACTTTGTCCGCCTTCTTCGCCCAACTTTAAATGTCATGTCCAACGTAATGGGGCGGATTGACTGACAGCAGGGTTGTTGTGGAAGGACGTGTCCAGCTTCTAGGCGAGCTGTGAGTGCCCCTGTACATACGTTGGACACAGTGCCTCACCCCTGCAGAGGATTTTGGATGCCAGAAGAACATTTGGTAAGCGGCTGTAAACCAGGTTGGGGATTATGAGGAAATCTGGTGCTTCACTTGGTGATCAGGGTCTGCTTAGAAACTCTAAGGTAGAGTCTTGTCCTACAGGAATGGACATCAGCCATCTGTACGAGTACAGGGCGATATCTTCCTGCATTTGCTATGTAAATTTAAAGAAAAATTAGCTTGCACTAACACTGAACCAGTCACCTTGGTAGGACCAGGAACAACTGGTAAGAGACACCATGCCACTCTGAAAGAACAAGGATACATTGTGACAAAACACCTAATACCAGCGCCCAGCCAGTATCATTTGATTACAGAATCACAGCACCAGATGTTTTATACCTGCAGCTCTGGACCTGCAGTTCCAATCCAACTAATGCCACATATGAGCAGCAGTTTAGGGCTGCAGCAGTAGACTGAGATGTTCCGAGCTGCAGCTGATCGGGCATATTTGAAAGGATCTGCTATCGGCTAAAATAAAGCCTAGCTGCATAAGCGAGTGAAAATTAGTGTGTGAATGTGAAAATTTATTCAAGTGTGAGCAAAAGTCTGGTGAGTGATTCTGAGTGCTGATACTGAAGTTGGCAAAATTATATATAAATTTAACATCTTTGAACCAGTAACTTCAGTATTTGGATCAAGAAGCTCGTGAAAAAACACATTTAGTAGCTACAGCTGTCATTTCAATAAGTCACCTACAAATTCAACATTTCAGTGAAGTATTGGATCAGGCTCAGTAGATTCCCAATATTAAAGGGTCAGGGCCAAAAAAACTTAATCAGGACTTCCCTACAATGGAGAAACGCCAATTAGCGCCATCTGTACACAAAGAGTAATAGCGCTGGCAATTTTGACACAAGTACTGGTGCCACCTGCAGGAAACATGTTCAACTGCAGTTTTTCTTTTCGTCATTGCTTCCGTTTGTCTGTATTTGAGGTTTTAAATGTTACATACCTTCAAAATGTAAAGCTTTTGGTATCTATTTCTGCTCCAGTTTGGTCAAGTGTCTGGAAAAACATAATCTTGTGCTCTTTTCATAGAAGTTAAAAAGGGAAATAAAAATCCATTTCTAAAAGTTTTACACCCACAAGCTGTATTTCTGTATCAGCATTTCATAATCACTGGTAAATAGTAAGAAGTAAGTGTGACACGTGAGTTTGTTATTCATGACCCAGTTGCATTAGAAGCTTCACATCTAAAGAGCTGAAAATAATCCAAATTCTCCAAAATGCAACTGAAATCCTTCCAGGGAAATCAGATTTTACCCGATATTGAGTCAGATCGCTATTATGCTACGGCTAAGAACTCATTATAATGTTTTGTTAAGATACGTTTGTGGGACTTCCTTGATTCCTGCGTCTATACTGTGATCCAGCAAATCAAGCAAACTCTATACGTGCAGCTATTTGAGTCTGTTCAGGTGTATTTAAAGAGTCGAGAGTTAAATAATGGTTGCAAATCAAAGAACAAAAGAAGCAGATCTAGAAGAAGTGTGGGCAAATGAATGCACACAATTTACACAAAAAAGACTTTGTATTCAGCTGTTTTATTTCATTCACTCTGCTGGAAATTGCTGTCATTCACCAAAAAAAGAAAATCATTGTCCTATAAGAACTGTTAAACATCTCATAGCAGCTCAAAAATCTGTCCTCCATATCCAAAGTCAAGATCGTTAGACAAAAAGCATTGACCGGTATAACGCATTGAATAATACTTTGAAGGTTGTCAACAGAATCCAATGAATGAATATCTGACATACTGTGTTATGTGTTTGTGTCAGCCTTTTCATAGGTTTGACAGAGACTTACGCCATCACACCCTAAGGGCGAGAAGCATGGGGTCAAGGTGGCAGCTGCCAAAATGTCTTATTGCATGACATGAAATGTTCTGATTGAGAAAGAGAGTTGAGGATATTATCCCTAATGATGTCGTGCTGCTGCTGCTGCTGCTGCTTGTGGGGAGGGGATGAGTAGAGCTGTGGAGTACTCCAGGGGCCATGATGATCCCGCTCGCTCCACCTCAAAATACAGAACATGCAAGCGTAAACACAAGTCACTGCAGCCAAAGTGGCACGCATATCCAAAAGGACTTAATGTCCTCTTCTGAAATATCTGCCCTTTACTGTTGTTCTGTCCCGCTGTTTCGCAAACTCTCCTCTCCGACAAACTCTTAGCTCATGCTTTAACTTCACATTGAGGTGAGACAAGTTTGGTGGATGATTAACCAGGCAACGTTGTGTCACCGCATAGCTGTACCCCGTGCCAGGGCTCAATTTTGTCATGAGGACAATAGGGGAGAGATTACAGAGCACACATACTCCACCTGGAATCATGTTGGTAGAACAGGACCCAAACACACCTAAACACTGCCCTGTTGCCACAGTCACAAAAGCTTTGTGCACGGGGTGTGTTTGCAAACTGGCAAACTGAAGAATAAGAACGTGTGTGTATACACGTGTGTGTGTGTGTGTGTGTGTGTGTGTTTGCTTGTATGATGGGTGCGGCATCAAAGAGGTAAATCTATCCAGGATTAGTTGCCAGAACGTTCTAAAGTTACTCGGTTAGTGACAGCAGTCATGTCATGTAGTGTGAAACACATGATAGATTAAAACTAAGTTTTGCTAATTAAGCTGAAGCATGTTGAGCAGGGTGTCACAATTAGTTTCATGTAAATACAGTATTGATGTACAAAACAGCTCATTTTCATTTGAAGTTTGTTGCAGGTGTGTACTACAAACTGCACTAAGGTGACAAGAACATTTAATGAAAGTAAGTGCAGCCATGCTTCAAATTTTGAGTGAGCCTTTACAATTGTTGCATGGCAAAAAAATAATACAGAAGATCATCTTAAGCTATAATCATTTCATTAGTATAAGCAGTGGTATTAGAGGTAAAACAGTCATTTGGATAGAATGCTATGCACTGCAATACACCATAGCTTTGGTGGTGTTTATCATCATAGCTTTTCAGTAAGTAACTCTAATCCAATATAATGGAAACAAAACAGGCAGTAACAACTGGAAATAAGTCACAAGCACAGTGTGTTGCAAAAGAATTAACCACTAGTGTCTCCACCCCAAAAAACCCACACGCTTACTGTAGCATCCACTGCTTGGAAATGAGATTGAAAGAGACACATATCACTGAGTCATAACCATGGGTGAAATATAGGTTAATAGAACCAGCTGGGCCAACAGTACAGTCAATACGTGTCATTCAAGGTGAGACAGAAAATGAGAATAAGAATCAAACTGGAAAAGATCCAAAATTTGCGTATTATACAGTCAGAACTTTAAGGTAAGAAACAATCAGAGGGTTCTAACACACATGACATTATATCAATGAAGTGATCTACTTTCCTCCTAAAATACTCTGCTTTCTCTAGATCTGGGCCACAAGCCAAAATCTTTAAGTTCTTACTAACAATAACTGGCAGATGACCAATGGACGTACCAATGAGACACTTAAGCAAGCCGATCATATTTCACTGAAACACGAGTCATATGTGTGACTGTGGCCAAGTGTCAGTGATAGGGTGTCACTGATAGCATGTCAGGGCCTTCTCTGTACTGTCTGTGTGAGTCCTAAGTGTGTGATGCTAAGAGCTTCGAGCCACAAGAGTGAGTCAAATATGTGTGTTTGCATGTGGATAACTGCATGTCTGTGTTTTTCAAGAAATGAATGGACACATGTTGTATGTTCACACTGATGACACAATACAGAGTCAAGTGACATTTGACTCCTACAGCTTGCCATGAGAGCATCGTGTGCAATATCTTTAGAGCTTAAATCTTAGAATTATAATGTGTTTTAAATGCAGTGTGAATACAGAAGTCTTTTTTTCTTATCTCACTTTGGACACTTGAAAAAGCTTCTGGCATTCAAACTTATAGTTGGAAACAAGACTTTCAAAGGGCTCAACGCGTTTTTGTTATTGTGGCATTTTCTGGAGTGATAATTGTAATTGCATTAATATTGCTTCACTAACAGTGTTCCAGGGTGTTTTTGTCCCACTGCACTGTTAATGAGACTATTCTGGCGTATTGAACCAGCCCCTTACCCTTATCTGAGACCAATGGGACGTTGGGCCTAAACAACCGTGAAATATACAGACATTCACTGACATTACAAATCATTTAGCTCGCGACAAAAAAAATTAAGTTTTTCATGAGCATTTGTCTCAGAACAGAAGAACACCACCCAAACACATAGAGATATACAGCAGAGGGACAAAATAAGAGAAATGCCAACAGCCTTCACGTCAGTCTTCATAAAGGTTATCAGATGTGCATTTACTTTATTTGACATGCAGTTCAACATGCCTACTGCTCCACAAGCAGAGAAGCAAGAAAAGAATTTTGTTCCTTTAGCTTGAAAATGCTATTTTGATATTTGAATACACTCCTCCAAAGTTATTTTTCTTTTTTTTAATCAATTTAAATGAACTGCAGCACATATTTTTAACTTCTTTGCAGTCTAGTGGATCGAAGCTGAATGAAAGTCACAGCAGCACTTTGGTATTTATAACTAAACACTGCTGACAATAGCAGATTAACTGCAGTTGTCACCGCTTGTGTTAATATATGACTGTAATATGTGCTACCACATGGGAGTTGTAAGAGACAAAAATATCTTTCTTGTGGTTACCTCTAAAAGGCTGATGCATCTAAAGACACCTCAACTTTAACATCACAGAGTATCTTAGCAGCTTTTTCAACAGGTGTAAGCTGGTTAGAATGATACAATATATAATATTGTAAAGGACATTTCTTTTCAAATAAAGGACAAAAAAGAAAAGTGGATGTTTTTCAAAGTCAACTGCTTAGAAACTATTAACTACATTTGTGTTTTTATGTAATGCTCTGGAGAAATGAAAAGGAAAAGTAGAAGGAAGGAAATTTCAGCATAGATAGTCAGATTTTTCTTTATTGTGGGGCTTTCTGAAGTCATTGGTAAGCCAAGAGTAAGCTAAGGCCAAGACACACAAATGAGCGCAGACAGGCAACATACAGGGACACAATTTCACCCTGAAGCCAACAACGTGTTAATAAAATGCCTACAGAAGGCAGAATCAGCCGTATAGAAGGACAAGGAATTGAGCGTTAAATGAAAGCTGAATAACATCAGGGTTGAAGTGAGTAAAAAAAAAAAAAAAAAAAAAGACAAAGGATTAGGAGGAAGAACATTTGGAGGTGTTACAGAAAAACAACATATAGATAGTGTACAACTTGATATAGAGCGAGGGCGGAAAGTAGGCCAGATGGAAGTAATTCCATGGAGGCGTGGAGAAGTGTGGGGGGACGGAGGAAGAGGAGGAGGAGGAGGGGGAGTGTGTGTGTGGGGAGGGGGGTTCTCCAGAGACTGTAATGCTGCAATCCTGTGATGCTCAGCTGGGGGTACAAGCAGGTGGGTGGGAATATTCGTTTGGAGACGCAGTGTGGGTGGTGATGGGGGGAGGTTGGAGGAAGGGGAATTAAGGAGGAGGGGGGGGGTGCAGATCGCAGTTTCGCCAAGGGAGACAAGAGGCGGGCATGACCTTTGGTATCACGGAGTCATATTGGGGTCACTGGAGCATTAGGGAGAGGATTCGAGCTCCGTGCTCTCTTACCACCCATCCTAAGGCTGTTATTTCCACTCCTCAGAGGAGGTTGAGGTGCTCTCCTTCCTCTCCCTGAATAATCTTTTGCCATTTACTTCCTCACTTCAAAGAGAGGTGACGGAAGCTTCCGATGTCTTCTGAACGGCACATGACATTTCATCATTTCCTGATATAGAAGGCGACTGCTTCATCTATTTATACTTACTCACAGGGATGTAAAGAACATCTGTAAAAGATGGGGGGGGGATGGGCTTTTTTTTTCCAACTGGAAAAAATAGAATTGTTTAAGTTACGTGTAAGCTCGATAGAAAACTGCATAAGCACGGACGCTGAGAAAACTAAAATATTAAGCAACAATCAAAAAACTGATTACAAAAGATAATCAAATAAAAACAAATGGCCCTAAGTGTCATCATCATCAAGATGAGACATGCTGTGTGAATACATTGCGACTGTATGCATGCCATGACATCGTGACGCAAGAGGTGACTCAGTGAGGAATATGTTGTTTATCATTTGCAAACAATTATCAATTCACCAGCGTCAGAGGCATTCTGTGGTATTAGTCATCACATATGCTCGCACACCTAGTTATGATATGATACAGCAAGACTTAATAGGCCAAAAGTGTGTCATCATCAATGGGATGCTAGAGCACAGAGGTGTCTCTGATGAGTCCCTGCCTCTGATGAAGGTTACCAGTTTAGCGTTGCAGCACATTCGAATATAAAATGAGAAAGAGAAAAGCAGCACAGGAAAAGGAGGAGCACAGGAAGAAAAAAAAAAAAACACACACACACACACACACACACACAAGGCGTGAAGATACAAGCTGTCATGTAGCAAAGAGAAAGTGAAAGAAATAAAAAGGTCAAGGTCTGTTTTTGCTTATCACCTCATCATGCTGCGAGGCTCTGGTGCCACTAGTCATGTGTCACAACAAGGAATGATGGAGAATGCCTGACTCCTCAACCTCGGGGCACGACCTTTCTGGCAACCCGTCTGTCAACGCAGCACCAGAGTTGTTGCCGCCAGTCATGGGTCAGTGGATGGAAGTGCACTGACGGAGGCGGAGACATCAACACACAAAGTAACCGCCACCTATATCTAAACAAATAACTCATACCATATGACCTTGTCACGTTTACACCTGTGGCTTTATTACTTTATTGCTTATGCAAAGCTTGAAGGACAAAGATAAAAATGACTTTTATCTGAATATCAAGTCTGTTTGGAGGAACTTGCCCGACTGTGCAGATGTGTTTAGCTACTTAGGTTAGACCCCTGCTGAGGCTGAAGTTGGGTGGAGCTATGCTGGGGATTATGTGAGGTCACTAAACACTATGTACTAACAAGATTGAAAAAGGTTCAGTCACACTTGGACTAGTCTCTGCAAATATTTACTACATCTCTCAGTCTTTAGAATTCAAGTACAAAAGATGACAAAATTTAAGAGCTGCCCTTTTGCGCTTTTGATTTCAGTTTGAGAGTGTGGGGATTTACCTGTCATTCAGGAAGTACTGCATATATATATATTTTTTGGTTTGTTTTCAGAACTGCATGGTGAAACGCATTTAAGCAGTAGGAGGAATGCTGTGAGGCAGGTGGTGAGTGCAAGGACAGTGACGGAGGGTAACGAGAAGAAAGTGTTAAAGCCATGAATGATTTTTCTGTTGGATCGGTCTCAACAACGACTGGATGAATCGGCATGAAATTTGGTGGAGATATCACTGGTTCCTAGAGGATTGAATCCTCATGCTTCTGATGATCCTCTGACTTTTCCTTTCACACCACCAGCAGGTCAAATTTTTCACTGTGCAATATTTCAGCATCTACTGGATGGCACGCAATTTTGTACAATTACAGTTCTCAGGACATGTACCCTAATGATTTAGGTTATCCCCTTATTTTTCCTCTAGCGCCACCATGAGGATGACAGGATGCAGTTTTGAGTGAAATGTCCAGACAACTATTAGATGGATTGCCATGAACTTTGGCCCATGTTCATGTTCCCCTCAAAATGAATTGTAAACCACATTGGAAATTCCCTCACTTTTCCTCTAGCTCCATCATTGGGTCAAAATTACAATTTGTCCAGTACTTATGTAACTAATGACAGCCGTGATTTGTGTTTGTGGCTAACATGCTTAACTAACAAATGATACTTCCTGAAAAATTGAGCATGTGAGCATGTTAGTATGCAGACATAAGCATTTAACTCAAAGCACCACTGTTTCTAAGTGTAGTGTCACAGAGTCACTAGTATGGCTGTAGACTCTTGGTCCCCAAACATGCTCCATGCAAGTACAAGCTTCAAGCGACGCAAGCTCAATTTCACGCGTCATTGCATTCTGTAGTGTGCCACCTGGAAATTCTTAAAGCAACACAAGCTGCAGTCCGAGTGTTGTAGCTAAGGTCGCTATAGCATGAAACAACAAGAGAAAGCTGACCCCCCTCGTTTTGGGTTCACTTCCGCTCAAAACAATCATGCTGACCAAAGCTGAACTTTGTCACCTCTTCATTCAGACAGGGATTTCAAAGATTGTATAATACATCTTGTGTATTCTTTTTTTCTTATTATTTTCAGCAAAAAGTACATCAGTACACCATCTTTGTTTATTACTGTGGTCATTAAGGATGCCACCTGAAATATAGTTCTCAATTTGAACCAGTTCGAATATTTTAAAAACCCAGGGTATTTTCTGGTCTCCTCTCTGTCCTCTGCTCTCTGTGTTGAGGGAACTCTTCAACACACAGACAGACAGAGCGGACAACCACAGTACGCTAGTTAAGCTAATAGTGAATTGTTATGAACAAACTAAAATGAAAACTGTCTATATGTAACCGTTCATCTTAGTTTTGGCAAATTCTTGTAAACTTAGCTGCTAGCTGAGACGGCTGCTCCCCTCCAAACCAGCCCCTCCTCCCTTTCTGAACTTCACTCACTATTTTGATGTTAGGAAAATTATTTATTTTATTGACAATTCAGATTTGTTTCCAGTGAGATATGACTTTATAGAGTAACTTTGCTGTTGTAAACTTTTACTGCTCTAAAATCAACTAATATATATATATGTATACACAAATATATGCATTTAAAATATAAATCAATCCTAATTCTGTTCTTTCTGTTCTGAATTTATTCTTTTTAAATTTTTTTAAAGCAATTCTTTAGTAATGAAAAAGAACTGATAAGAATATCAATAAGAGTACTCATATTGATAAAATCCTAACAATCCCGTTTGGATTAGCTTTAATTAGCCTATATTGCCTCCTTGACGACTAGGGATTGATGATCTCCATGGAAAGAGCGCATATTTCATATGTTCACCAGGGTCACATGCCTGTGCTGGGTGGTTAAGGCATTGCCATCTGCATTTGCATACTTGTAAGACTCATGTTTGGGACCTTAGTCTTGTTTACTTATGGAATTCTATTGTTAGCCTGCTAGCTCCAACATGTTATGTTTGCAACCCTGCTGCATTACTTCCACTCCCGCCTGCTTTCCCTGCCTAAACCGCCCTGCCCTGACATGTGCAACACAACACAACAAGCACCATCTGCACATGCCCACACAGTCCTCACACTTCCTGTTGATATGGTAAGTTATATTCTGCTGTTTTATATCATTATGTGTTCTATCCTGTTTGTTTAGTGTTGTAAGTGATTATATGTATGTTTTAATTTTGACCTGTCAAGAAATACAGATGTAAAAAAACCCTCCATATTAACTCCTCATAAATACATCGATCATAATGTGTTATATTATACACAATTATTTACAATTCAAATAAAATAAAATAAAATTGGATTAAAAACAAAATTCTTTGCTTGGTTTGTTTTTCTGATACAGCCAGACATGTCTTTTCAGAAACCACACACCACACGCAAGCCAGCAGCAGAGTGCTACTGAGGTTTAACAGTAACAGTTATGTCATGACCCAAAGGTCCAGTTTAAATATTTACATTTGGCTCACTAGGTGTTTCAGGGTGTGGGCGCCATTAATCACAAATTGATATTTACAAGAACATGGATAAAGTACTTTCTGGTTTCCATGGGCTTTCTATTTTTAGGCTTAAGACCAAAGTTACAGTACAGTATATCCACTGGTCTGCATGCTGTCATATCTATTCTAGGCATTTTGTTGAAGTCATACTTTGCAGTTATTTATAATGACTTCATACTTCTCGTGACTTTTTTATACAACGCCGTTTAGATCAGTGTGATTAATGAGTGCAATGTGGTTCACCTCCATGCTACAACAGCTGAGTAGCAAAGAGCATGACCGACTTAACTCCTTATTTAAACACTTTTTTATCACATTCACCAGAAACACTTTTCAGCATAACTAGGAAATTTCCAGATAAGTGGAATTGGAAGTTCCAAAGAACTTCATTCTCCTAGTATGTTTTCTCAGGCTCAGTTCCAATGTTCACCCACAACAATGAAAACTCACACCTTATTTTAGGTCACTTGTTTGATCAGTTAAAACGCTTCAGTGCAAAATCTATTGAAATACTGTATGGGAAATGGCACAACACTGGAATCCTGTCAACGAGGCACAGTGGTTCCGCATGGCCCATATTTCATATGCGGTTTGTTGTTGACTTCTTGAATATCATATCTTCGTGAAATCAAGAACAAAACCAAGCGCTTCCTGACTCATATCTTTTTCATCATGATTGGTTAAACATAGAGCATATGAAACATGAGCTTGCACAGGTAACGGTTAAGCACTTCCTACCAGGTGGGGAAATGTAGCAGAAGGTGGGAAGAACATGGGATGAAACACCATTTGAGGGCATTTAATTTCATCAAATAATAGCAGTTCTGTATGCAGTACTGAAGGTCACACATCCCTCTTGTACATCATAAATGTCAGTTAAGATAGGGATCTGCTTTTTAAGTAAGGGCCCTCCTAACATAGGTCACAGAGAAATAAAAGTCAAGAACTTTGCAAATCTTAAAGAAAGTAGAGCTCAGAGTAAGTAGGGATAGTTAGATTGCTGATAAAATTTTTCCAAGCTAGAAAGAAATTGGCATTATATATTTCTATTCTTCTGATCATTCAAAGTGCTCTACACTACTACATGCCACATCAACCCATTCACACACATACTTTCATACACTGCTCATCAGGAGGAGTTCATTTACAGCTATGGGACAGCTTTTGGGAGCAAGTCTAGTGTTCAGTATCTTGCCCAAGGACACTTTGACATGCGGACTGGCCGAGGCAGGGATTGGACCGCTGATCTTCTGGTTGTTGCTGTTGTAATGGAAGCAGGAATGTGATGTTTTCACACCAGCAGGTGCTTTTTTCAGGGAGGCCTCAGAAATCAGTCACATGCACTCAACCCAGATTTGCATCAAAATGTGTAATAGCTGCATCGGTCCATAGCGCATAACAGCTCTAAAATTGTGAGACATCTATGTTTTTTTTTGGCCTATTCTTTTCTAGTGGCCTGCATCCATGTCATGTGATCATCAAACAGTTACATAAAATAACACAAATAACAAGCAGCTCAGATAACTACACAACGCTAAGACAATGATTTTAAACAACATGCAACAACATGGTTTCAGCAATAGTAGCGTCCATAGCAACTACCATAGCAACAATAAAAAGTCTGAAAAAATCTTCATAATAACTGACAAGCTAAACATCATATACATTTCACTGAACAAAGATTATGAAAACAAAATGCATATTTCTTGCTAGAAATGTCATCAAAATGCATTTTAATGCTGAAACTATCTTAAAATATTACATTTTCCACTGAGAATAAAAGGAAAGGCAGCAGTTTTTGCTGAAACTTGACAGTAGGCATCTCACAATTTTAGAGCCCTTACTGTGAAACTAATACCTTTTGCCCTGTAGAGCAACATAGCTATTACACATTTTGATGTGAGACTGGGTTGATGCACTAATGACTACAAATATTATACTGCATGCATCTGTGTGAGCTATCCTCAAACATTACGTGTTTACACGCTAGCGCACAGGTGTCCTTTGATTTCAGTATGACCATCATATGGCTGCGCTGTGCTCTATTCGTGACTGAAACATGAGTGAGATGAAAGCATTTTACTATTAAGAAGAGCAGCTTCATCCAGAAACCCTGTAAAACTCTCTCATTGTGTGACATTTTCTCAGGCGGCCGGAAGATGTGGAGGGACCAGATGTTAAAACCACCTGGCAGCAATCACAGCAGGGTTCTCAAATACATGGAGCTTGTGAACGAGACGAATCAGATACAAAGTAATGGACCTCCAACAACGAAGCTCAATTATTCACAATTACGGACTTCAATCAGTGAGCCACAGGTACAGCAAACTCAATATCCTCCTTTCTAACACACTGTAGACTGTTGATACGAGCTCAACGTTAACTTGTTCGTGCCGGCTTTAATAAAATGGAACAAATCAATGTTCCTTGTTTACAAGGACACATTTCATTCTTGTAGAATCATCCAAGAACATTCTGAAAGCTCATCTTGATGACAAAAGGGAATTTCTAGTTTCTAGCTTCTAAATTGTGTCCAGGTCTACAAATTAGAAATGCCACCAATAAATAGTATGAAAACCAAGACTTTATCTCATGAAAATTTGAAGTATTATAACAAAAATGTATTCCCAATGGATGGGTGATGTATTATAATTGAAATATCAATTTAAATACTAATATAAATAAATATTACAGCAAAATAGTAGTAATGAGCATTTGATAGTGTCTATACAGTGGCTCAATCTCTTCACCCTGAAATCAACACAATGTCTGACGAAACACTTACGTTAGATAATAACCCACATCCCACCGACCCACTGTATCCTTCTCTTTTGCAACTGTAGAGTTTCAGTTTGCTGTGTCAGCAAACTCAGAAGAGGAGTGTGCATTTCCTGCCATCACTTTGGACTCAAAAGTCATCAAAGAGCAAATGTTACTCATAATTGGTTTTACATGATGATTTTACTGCCACATATAAGTCAACTAATGAAACAAGTAATCACACTTTTATTATACTTTACACATGAAGATATAAAGATATTGAGTAAAAAAATTTCATATTTGAACACTCACTTCTTATTTCTGTTTTAGAGCCGTTACGCCTGACATTTAAATTCATCTTCAAGTGCATACCAAGCTATAATACATCCACCATTTAAAAGCCACATAATTGTTTATCTGCGTGGAAGCATTGGCTGGCCTTTTCAGATTTCAGTCGTACACTGCATTAGTGAAGCCCAAACTGGCAATTACTTGACGATGTCTTTTGGGCAACTTGCTTTCCTACTAAATGCCATGTCTCGGTGCTATACAGATATGCCATCACTCAGCAACAGGACTTTCAAAAGCACAGTGAAAACAAAATGAATGCATCTTGATATGCTTTGGTTTACCCTGAATTTATTCAAAACACTGCTGAAGATTGGCTTTGCATTTTAACAACTGGTAGTAATAAATGTAAATTTCAAATCTTCTCAAGCGATTTGGTCGTCTTTTATCACGTTCATTGAGAAAAGAGGCTATATATTGGCCGTTTATATAGGAAATGAAAGATGTTGTACCCCTTTCTATCAAAGCTCAATTGCTGCAATTAATAATATGATGATCAGTGTAATCTTTGCATGAAATTTAAAAAATAAAACAGGACTATCTTATCCTGGACAGATCAGTAAACATTTGCTTAACCTTCATGATGCTTAATGGACAAAATAATGTTCTTTGTATCCTCAGGTCACTACTGCAATGAGTGCTGCAATAAAAAAAAAGACATTAAATACAGCAGGAAAAGCACCATTTTTTTTGTGTGTAACTACAGTAGAAGCTTAACAAAAAAAAAGAGATGAGACTGAAAAGCCAGAGCTGAAGCAAGGAGCAGCACACTCTGGGCATTATGGGAGTAACCTGCAATTATTTTATAGCTCTTAAGATTCCTGAGCTCTTAGTCAGTGTTTACCGTGCAAGGGCACGGCAAGGCCACAAATTACAACCACTTGCTTTGGCACCAAATACTCAACAGTCACGCACAGGCCCGAGTTTTCTCTCAGAGTAACAGACAAGCCAGGAATAGAAAGACAAAAGGGTAATGGATGGAAGGTGGCCATTAGGTAATTTTTTTGTTTTTCCATCTGTCATATGATCACCAGAACTGCTAACGTGATTGTCTTGCAGAAGCAGCTAATTTTGGTCAATTCACTCTGGGTCAAGTGACAACAACTCTTTTGACTCAATGTGAGGCCATGTGGTAAAAACCACAACCAACAGGTCAAACCAACAAAGGAGTAAGACAGTCAAAGTGGGCAGCAGACACAAGTACCATTGAATCCCCCATTCTGGTCATGACACAGCGAATGACACAGTGAGCAGTATAGAAGGCACAGCCAGCTGTAATGGTCGACTGAAGGCCATCTTAATCACAGCCTTAATGGATTTTTAATGGCGGGAGTTGTGGTCACACTTGATGATGTTACAGCCACAGTCTTCTTTGTCACATTCACTTGTTCATGTCAGTGTATGACTATAGGTATGTGAGCGTGCCTTTGTGTGTATGTGTGTGTGTGTGTGTGTGTGTGTGTGTAGTGGCCACAATGTTGTTTTCTAGGTCTGTACAGAGAATTGTGAAAGACTCATCATGTGACGCAGCTGGCTATCTTCAGCAACAACTTCTCCAAAAGCTCAACTGCCACGCAGAGGGGGACGTAAGCTGGACAGAAAACCGCAACAACGAAAGCCTCATGAGTGGTTGAGAATGGAGCAACAATTATGTGGCAACCGGAAAGGCAAGGTAACCGCAGCTGCTGCAGGCTGATGAGGTTTGTGGCTAATCTCTTAGGTAGCCAAATCTTCACGCACACACAAATAAAAAAAAAAAAAGGACAACAAGAAGAAGAAGAAAGGAAAAATTTGGACAAACACACAAACAAGCATGTATGTTGGCCTGAGGTACCCAAAAGGTGCTCGTCGCCAGCGGTGATTCAACGGTGTAGGCCGTCGCATAAGTGGCTTTGTGTCACTCTCCAGCTGCCTTAATCTGGGCTTTGTGAGGAGGAGGTGTTGAGTTAAAGTGGTTTTTTGCTTTTTTTTTAAGTAGTCAGGTGCTGAGATTGATAAGACTGAAAATCATGGAACTATAAATGCAACCCTGAAGAATTTTTACAATTTCCTTTGTTTTAGACTGTAAAAATGTTACAGTTTGACATGGTTTAATGTGATATGGGTGCAATTTGTAGATAGTTATGTTAAAGGTCTGGTAATCCTGATAGCTTTAAATGAGTTATAGAAGATTTATACTAATGCAGTGGAACTTCACTTTCAGTAAAAGTTGGACAGCAAAAATATAATGGCTGAAAATCTTGTACAATATTGTCATGCGGTTACGAAAACATGTTACAGATCAGGGGATTTTTTTTTTTGTCTTTGCCAGTGAAAGATTTGATTGCCAACAGTGTGTGTTGTGAAAGAATAAATGTGTAGTGTACATGACCTATGAAACAAGAATACCATTGGAATTACTAGACAAATTCCAATTTACCTTTAAACCAGGTGAGTTGATACCTAATTTGTACAACTGGACAAGATTACATTCCATCCCTGTGAGTATTAAGAGAACTGGATACTTTTTTCCAAGATGGCGTCCCATTAATTTCAATGAAAGTTGCTCAACAAAAGCCAAAAGAAATCAGGGTTCTACATTTTTTGGGTCATAGTTAATTGATTAGAAAATATATTGCAACATTTTTTATAACTGAACCATTATTTATGTCATTTAATAAGCAAAAATGCTCAATATTCACCTGTTCGAACTTTTATATAATTGTAAACTTAAGATCTCTAAGTTTTGGACTGTTGGGTGAATAAAACCAACAATGTGAACTTGGGCTTTGGAAAATTGTGAGGTGCATTTTTTCCATTTGATCAATAGTTGTAGCCCTGATACAACTTTATTTGATCCAATTGCTCAAATTGTGATTCAAAGAGTATATATATATTTTTAAATATGTGTGATAATCAATATTTTTTACTTTTTACAGATGTTTAATTGTAATGGTTTTATTTGGACACAAATCATAACCTGTAAGTCCAACTCTTCATCACCACAAATCCAAAGCACTTTTACTGCAGGCTTGGTCAAGTGCCTGGTACCTTAATGTATGTCACTGAAGTTATTTACATTTTTCTTTTCTTTTGTTTTCTAGCAAAGCTCTTACCAAATGTGATTGAAGGCATAATCTGCTTCAAAACAATAACTGCAACATAATAAATACTATGAATCAACCATTTTCAGTGCATGAATTTAAATTCAACCCCAATGTTGAGATTCATTCATCTTAAAGAAGTGATACATTATTCTCCATGCTTAGTTTAATGACAAAAATGTATCATTAGATGAATTTAGATTAGCTCTAAACTCAATTAGAACTGAATGATGAGCATTCATCAACATCAACTGCAAACATGCCTCAGATTACTGCTCAAATAACAGCTCCATTTTCTTGCTGCAAATGAGTTCATTACTAAACCATCACTGACTGCTGTTAAAGTTGTTGATCTATTTTAAAACCTGACTTGGAGACCACACAATATCAGCCAATACAGAAATACATAGAGGTGAAGAGTGGGCTGGTAAAAATCAATTGATTTGAGCAAACAACACCTACTTAATCAGCCCTGAATTAATCAAAAGCTGACCTCATGCTATCAGTGATGCTTCCTCTTTGATCCCTTCATAACCCGTTTAACATTGAAACAGTGAGAAAACTCTTGAACAGGCTAGAGGTTAAATAGATGCTTTTCTTTTTTTAGTGGCGATATCAAAATGGAATTGTGCAGAAAAAAAATCACTGTGGTAAAGAGGTAGAAGCTCTGAGTGGAGGTTAATCGTTCAAATGACATTTTAAACTGTATTTGTGAAAGGCCTTGAGCACAATGGTTGTAGAACTTAAATAATGTATTATAATGGTATCCGTTCAGCTGAGATACATCTATTGAGAAAGAAAACTCACAAAACAACCAGATTTTTAAGGTTGCATCACATAATGTTGTGCATATGATACTTGGAAAATAAATAAAGGCCACCAAAACTTTACATTCAGTCTACTGTTTAAGAACTTGAAAATGAAGCACTCTAACAAGAGTCTCAGGTGAAACCACTGTTAAATTATCACATGCAAGAAAACACTCATGTCAGTGCCATGAAAACAGTGAGGGCTTGATACGGCTCTTATGCCCAGAGACAGTGAGATTGCGACGTGCTTGCCCCCACACTCCCCCACTAACCCCAGAAATACCCTCAATCTGTCCTCAGCTTCTCCACTGTGCCCCTGGGGGGGTCAGAGCTGCGCTCTCACCCTCCTGCTACTGAGGTGGAAGACAGTGCCATTGTTAAACACAGCCCCGAGGAGAGTCAGGAACATGTTCTGAGAGGATCGTTAGGGGGAACTTTTCATGTTTTCTCCCCCTCTGTGAATTGTTTCCTGAAGCTTATTTGGAGCACTTTCAACAGTATTAAGATAAAAGCAGGAACTCTTATTAAAATGAGAATAGTGAAGATCCACATGGCCTCCACTTTCCTTTAAGTGACATACAGATGTAATCAAGATTTTAACTCGCATAGACAACCCAGACAGTTACAGTATGTGGACGTCTCTTTTACAATTTAACTGATTTGTGTAGTTTTTATTTCAATTTTCTCATTCACCAAAAACCTCATATTGGTTAGGAATGCGACATTTGCTCAAGGCTAATTCAAGTGTTGATATTCGGATAAAAGAATATGAAACAAAATAGGAAATGAAAAGGAAGTACAGAGATAATCGTGTCAGTGACGCTGGCACAACATAATAAAAAGACAGAGCGAGAGCCCACGGCTGACCCTCCTCTTTCAGTTACTGCCTGTGGAGCCTTAGAGGTTAAAGTGTGTGCGTGTATGTCGGGGGGTAGAGTAGGGAAGGGAGGGCAGGACCAAAAATAATTAGGGTAAAAATAATTAGATGTAAGTGCTCTTGTTGAAGCATGCACGGTTTTTACAGGAAAAAACGAGGATGGAGGGATGCCCAGGGCTAAACGCAACCAACCCTCAGGTCAGTTTTGGAGGGAATTAAATGAACCTGAGGGAGTGGGAAACCAGTTGCTGGGCACTGAAGAGACTTAGGACAAAAAAAGGCACAAGAAACATTGCCTTGATAAGAAAATTAGAAATCAGAGCACAGAAACCAAACTTTTTGGGTGATATGGTCGTCATGCTATCTTTTTTTTTAGGTATCCAAAGATGGATATATATGAGAGATGAGCACTCCCTCACATATATACTGTTAACTGTGTTGAAAATGTGTGCCAATAAAGACGGCAAATACTACAATCTGACGCCGTGTCTACACAGAAAGCGTTTCAGCCACGTTTTTTTGTGTTTTTTCCCCCAGTTGTACATCTCATCCGTGTCTGACTGAACGGATACGCTTCTATTTCCATCGATACAGCTCTCTACACAGGCCTCATAACGGCTCGCCTTTCACTTATGCTATACACGCGGAACCGTGACACAAAGCATGTTTTTTTACGCTTTCAATAAAATTTGGTGTGTGTAGGTGTAGCATGAGCAGCGTGTTTAGCAGAGCGGCTGCAGCTACTGGTCTGTTTGTGTGTCTGCACAGGATGCGTTCAGGCGCAGCACTGACTGTAGGTCACCCGCGTTTTGGCAGCGCTCGGAGCCTAAAATACAATCAGAATGAGAAGAAAATAGACTTTGAGTGTAAATAATAAGTAATGAGCTTGAATAGAAAGCTGTATTGATTAAAATGACTGAAAAAAACACGTCTGATATGCTGCCTGTTTAGACACAGCGTTCAGACTGCGGTTACGCACATATAGCTCGAGTGAAATGTGACCTATTATGTTGCCTGCGTAGACAGCTGTGTTGAAAGACTGAACTTTCTGTCCTACCACTACTATCTCTTTTTCTTTCTTTCTTTTTTTTTTTTTTTTTTAAGAAATCACTGTGGCGTTTCCACATGAGTTTTGCCCTCATTTGTTAACTTTATGCAAATGAGGCTTTTCGTGGTTGGGGGTCGGTTCTGCATCGCCTGGAATTGCACAAGGTCTTGTGAAAGGAGTCACTCACTTCCCATAGAAAATGAAAGGTGGGGGGGAGAACGCTGCACCGCCTCAAGCTGTGTTCAGTGGGTCTTTATGTTAAGTTTATCACCTGAAGCATTACCACCCAATTAAGCACACAGAGAGCGCTGACAGTCTCAAACATCAGCATTTAGATTCATCCGTCCGCTCATTTGAGCAAGGGGGCAATTAGAGAAACCCTGAGCGACAAACTGCAGCAACAAGTGTGGTTTACAGTTTTAATAGAATATTGTTTTTTGTTTTGTTTTTTTTAATAGAGAGGGACATGGTGCCAATATGTGCAGTCAGAAATTGAGGGATTTTAATTGATGAATGTAACTGATCAGAAGATCCGTGGCTGTAAACATTTCATATGTGGAATTTATGAGGTTTTATATTATTATTATAATATTTTTTGTTTATTGTTGTTATTTATGAGCTGTGTGAGCTTAATATTCTTGTTCATTTTTCAGGTTTTGAATCTACTACTCTGTAATTTTAAGTCTTTAGCTCAACAAAAATAGTGACTTTGTGATTTGTGAAATCTTTTACTCATCGCCCAGCATATTACATATCATGTGCATAATATGGCCAAAGTGTATGAAGTCTAGGATCTTGATTGAAGTGACTGCTGGGATACCGCAGCATACAAAACATAACTATTTCATGTACTCGCCTCTTTTGCACACAGTACAACAGAACATTAGAGACATCATTTTGTACACAAGACTTGGGTCACCTGAAACATCCTATTGGATCAATGACAGCCGCTTGAGGACCCCAACCACACAGCAGCTACACACGCACACACACACACACACATACACATACACATACACATACACATACACATACACATACATGCACAGACAGTCTGCAATCGCTTTGGAGCTGGTGACATGGGTCAGTGCTTGTGGGGGAAACAAAGCTCAAGTGAAGCGAGAGCAGAGGGCTCAGTCACGAACGTGGCATCACTCCACACTGATCAGTGTGGACGTTTAGAGGCAAGCCGCCGCTGCACATGTACGTACTCTACAGAGCGAGGATGGCAAGACAAACAGCCTTCTGAGACGCAAAAGGATATTATTCTAAGGAAAGGTCATATTTGTAATTAAAGGGAAAATGTCATTTAAATCCTGGAGTAGCATGAAGCACGTTATAAAATGTGTACAGTATGTGGTGGAATAAGAGGTGGATAGGAAATCCTAATAAATTTAAGACAGAATATTTTATATTTGGTTTCATATGGCTGTCTCACAGAAACGTGTGTTTATTACTGTAGCAAAGCACATTTTTACTGCAGCCACATTACATTAACCTAACCGATATGGACAACTATGCAGTGGGAGGTCAAAGGCCAACGCTTAAATGAGAGGGTACAAGTAAAAGCAACTTCAAACGGGTGACAACGCGGAGGTCAAGGTACGATCAAAGAATGAGACACTACAACAGTGCCCAAAAGGACCACATGCCCTTTTCAATGGGAAGAAAGCTGCCAACATCCATCTGTGTGCATTTCACTATCCTTCCTTCATCTCTCGCTCTCCATGTCCTGCCCACTCTTTCCTTTTTGACTATGACAGGCTGCCCCCCTTTTTGAAAATAATGAAATAAATAAATCAACTAGCATTCCTCCTCCCTGCCTGAGGCTGGGCAGCACATGCAGGAAGGTAAACATGTCCACTGTGGTGAGCTCAGACCACGCGGATGCTTCACTCCAGGTAACAGTCGTCCTCCACAGCTCTGCGCCCACCAGCAACATCTCGGCATTCACTAGCCGTGCAGAGTAGCCTATGTCTGAACAGATTTCCGCTTCAGTGCCAAATCCCTCTCCTCCCTCCAGCAAGGACATCCATGGATTTGATGGGGAGGTTGATTCAAATCAGGGTCAACTGTCTGACCTCTACCTACAGTACCTGTCTGATGGCTTATTATCTGTCTGCAAAGCATCACTTTTTTTTTCTTTTTTTTTTTTGATTGTTGTAGTGTTAACTTTCCTTGCAAAGGATTATCTGCTCCGAATACACAGAAATTTGTTTTGTGCTCTTCCGCCCAGCATATGCAAAAGGAAATAACATACAAAATAACATACATACAAAACTAAACTGAAACAGAATTAGATGGTCTTTCTTATACTGTTCTGTCGGATTCAGTGGCATTTGAGGACACTGCTTCAACTGCAACAAAGACCCAAAGACCTCCAACTTAATCATCTGGGATAGATTCATTCTTGCTTGGTTGCAAAATTGACCCACAAGCCGAGGAAAACTGGTAAGGCAAGGCACGTGTGCAGCATTCTTCCACAAAATGCCACTTGCAATCCATTAAAACGGAGCGACCGTGTTCACGAGCGAGCTTCGATTTAACAAACTTGGGGTTCCAGTTTTCCTTCACAGTGAACATATAGGGTACATGCGTGTGCCTGGGCAGGAATTACTGTAGGAGCGAATTAATTGCAGTTCAACTGCTCTCCTACAATGTATATCTATGGAATTATTTGCAGGGAAGAAATGCGCAATG
The DNA here is from genome assembly GCA_029490765.1 of Euthynnus affinis. Classification (NCBI taxonomy): domain Eukaryota; kingdom Metazoa; phylum Chordata; class Actinopteri; order Scombriformes; family Scombridae; genus Euthynnus; species Euthynnus affinis. The sequence continues at coordinate 8,283,073 of CM055851.1, read as the reverse complement.
CACAAAAACAACTGAGTCAAGACAGCATTCACACTGACAGAGCTAATTGCATGACAACTGTCAAACTGAGGATTCAGGTCAGTGGTTTGGCGTACAGTACACTTGTGTTCCTAGAGTCCAGCCTATGTGCTGCATAATCCTGTTCCTCTGTAATGCGTAGGTGGACAAGGTGTAGGCTGATGTTCATTACTTTCCTCTCTGCGAGTCGATACTCTTCCTTAGTCTTCAACAGCTCCCGTTGTGATACTATGTATACCCTTGCTGCCAAATACAGCATAATACTGTGTGTGTGTGTGTGTGTGTGTGTGAGCCTATGTTTGTGTGTGTGTGTGTGTGTGTCATAGAACATAATACTGTATGATTAGGGTAACAGGAATGTACATCCATATCCGAGATTCATTCTGTAATAGAGAAATCACTAAATATTACAGTGAGTTCTTCTTTGACAACAATGTGTCAATGGCTATACAGCCGCCACCACCACCCACTGGTTTAAGTGTCTGCCTTGCTTTTGAAAGCCTTCACATAGAAACCTAGCAGGTCTCCAGCAAGTGACAGCATGCTTGTTTGAAAAACATTATCACCAACCGAGCTCCCCCCTCAGGGCTGAGTCTGGAAACTTTCCCCCAAGATATGCAGGTAAAGAAAGAAAAAACAAAAAAACGTATCAACGCAGCTCTGAAATATGACTTTGACTTTAGATGAGTCCACCCGAAAGCCTTTGTGCTTCAGGTCTGAGAGACATGGGGACAAAGGCTGATGTGAAGCTGACGATGGTTGCTGTTTCCCTTATGTTTACCATCATTTCCCCTCACAAACAAGAGACCAGGCTGGAAAAGGCCAGAGAGCCAGGGCCTCCAGCGTGCAGGCAGTCCAAGATGGGGTGGGGGGGGGGCGACAGAGAGTGAAAAGAGAACTAGAGATAAGGGAGAGTGAGAGAGGGGTAAAGGCAATCACTGATACAAGGAAGAGAGAGATAGAGAGAGAGAGAGAGAGAGAAAGAGAGAGAGAGAGAGAGAGACAGAGCGCTCGGGCTAAGCTGCCTCCAGACACCACGCAGCTCAGAGCAGATCGAGAGTGACGGCTTGCTGATTAGTCAACTCACAGCCCCCAAGACCGGAGTCTGCATACACACACACACACACACACACACACACACACACACACACACACACACACACACACACACACACACACACACATACACATACACATACACACATGCACGCAAGTATGCACTTGATTTAAATAAACCCCACTGCTATCAGTTGCACACTTAGAAAATACATGAACACACATGCATGCAAACAAATGAACACATAATATCACATCATATCTTGAGGAGGTTCACATCATGACAGAATCTACCTTGAGACTAACTAAGGCTGCAGTATGTGCAGAGTGTGTGTGCGTCATGTGAAGGAGTGTAGATTGATCATGAGTCAAATTGGTTGGGGTTGGTGGTTAAATTACCTTAAGCAGATAGACAGGGATGTTGCTGAAGTCTACAGGGAGTTTCAGAAGAAAACGGGCTGAAAATTCTCCCGTCTGAAATAGAAGACACAGAGATAAGAAATTAGAAAGTTCACAGTGTGGAAAAAAATGATGAATGATGAAAAATGATGACTAAAGTTAGAAGAGTGTAGATCAGGAAAACCCAGATTGAAGACAACATAAACAAGCCAAACCATTTGATGCCAACTTTCTAAAAGTTCTTAATGCTGTGGGCATTATGATCAGTACTCAACAAGTATTGAGGTTTGATAAATCAGCAAATGGAACACCACAACATTTGCTGACGTAGTAGTTTTCTTTCTAACTAAATTCACAGGTCATTGTCTCCACCGGTTGCCTGGAAACCAAACAACAACAACAACTACAAATGACTTTACAACATCTGTTATCACCAACTTTGTCAGCTACTACTGGTCATATTTTCATGAACATTTAACTGTAAATCTCAATAAACAGAAAATATTGTCCCTCATGAAAGCTTAAGCTAAAAAGCTAAAGCTGAAAAGCTAAAGCTAAAGTAATCTCTAATACACCATAGCAGTGCTCAGGTAGACATAGTTTCAGCGTGGGAAGCCTATTGGTCACATTCCCTCAGGTTACAAAACCGGTTACAAAAGAATGACAGATTGTAATTATGGTGTCATGTAATTTCTGAAATATGAGAGCATGGTCTTCTTTAGGAGGATTTCAACTCTTTAGTAATAAGCAAAATGTGCAGTAGGATGCTCAAAAATCAGTAAGTGATCAGTAGTTCCCAAAGTGGGTGCTGAACCACTCTAGGGTGCCTTGAGGATGGGCCAAGGGTGCAGCAAAATTTTTCATGTCATTCTACATTTCATGTGCAACATAAAAACACTATGTTAAATTGAGGTGATATTTATATTATATTATATTTTCAATAATATTAAAACTGAAGAACTACAAATATTATAATCACAGTATTAAAAATGCTTCAATGTTTCAAATCATATGATTAGAACTTGTCTGACACTAGCTCACATTATAGTTTTAGGAATAAGATGTAAACAAGAAAATTCCTTTTATGTATTTTATAATAGGGTCACTTGACACTTGGTTTTGTGAAACGTAGGTAACCACACCCTAACAGTGATTAGACAGGTCCTTACCCAGCTGTTCTTGTGTCCAGCATAGATCTCCATGTTGCGGCCGTAGTCAGGATCCTCCAGCAGACTGTCATACTCAAAGAGCAGCCTGGAGCTTTCGCGGAGACGCTGGCACTGGTAGTGGTGGTACTGCTGGATAAGCTCCTTCACCAGCTGGAGCAAACATTCTGGGTTCCCAGCATCCCACTGGACCAAGTGCTGAAGTAGACACCAGAGAAGACAATAAGATGCAACATTCATCTTCTTTTTTTTTTTAAAGGTTCAACATGTCAGCATGTAAAATAGATGCACTGTTACTATACTTACAGTGAGAAAATTAACAAAGAAGATTACCAGCCTTACTTGGCATCTATTACATTTTCTGTCGGGGCAGATTTGGCAAGAAATCTGACTGGATTTCAGGCACAAGAAGAGATTTCTATGTGGCATAGAGCACAAAGAAGATGCTGCTCTACAAGCACAAACTGAACTTAAGATTTTTTTTTTTTTTTTTTTTCAAATTGTCCCATTTGCAAATCCCGATAAGAATCATTGAAGTTGAAAAGGTTCTTAATGTTAGAGAAAATTACTAATTGACTTTACCATGGTCTGATTTATTCCAGAATAGAAAGACACAGCACTCAAACACACATTCAATTCACTGGCATAAAAGTGGTTAAAGGATAACCTCTAAAGAGCTTATCTATTTGAACCCATTAAGACACAGCATGGCACTTGAGTCTACATAGGAAATGTTGGACATTAATAATAGCAGTATTGTAATGGTTAGTCAGTAGTACTATTATTGGCAGAAAATATAAATAATAAGAAGAATACGGTAAGAGGGAAAATAGATTGAGCCTGGGAGAAATCGTACTTCTGACAAACGGTACTTCCCATTACCAGATCAGAGGGAAAAGGGTTGTGCTACAGGATGTCCTGTTGCCACAGACTCATTTAGATTGATATGGAAAACTACTGGGCCCGACCTCTTCTATCTGCAACTTCTCTGACCTCTGCAGCTGTACTGAATGATAGCTAGAGATTTTTATTGAGCATGCTATCTGTAGAATGGGGAAATATATCACCCCTAGAGGATTTATTTATAGGAGTTTATTATGGTGCTACAAATTGGCAAAGCTGACGCCCATTTCAGTCTTTGCTTACATAATAATTACAGCCATGCTGACTCAATTATTGAAGCTTATTATACCTTCCAAGTCTGAATGGGTCAAGCACTTGAGCCACTGGCTGAAGCCAGTAACCGATATGCAAATACAGGACAAAACTACAGTGATATGCAACCACCTGTCACATATCAGTAAACAGAGCTTACGAAACGTAACCTTCTACCTGACTAATTCTACCAAACATGAATTTTTTCCTGTCCATTGAAGCACAAGGAAAAACTTTATAGTTAATACCAACAACACCAAGCTAAAGTAAATAACAAGAAACATGTCAGGTCTCATAAAGCCAAATGGATGGCTGAGTTCTTGAGAATAAATATCGTGAGAGCTTTTTAATGGAGAAGCACAGCACGGAAATAAAAACCAAAACAAAATACAAACATAAGTGGCTCAATGAGTTAACTGTTTGGACTTTGAAATGACTGTGTGTGTTATTTTTAACAGTTTTATGCTCCCTTGAGGGAATGGCGCTTGTCAATTCCAGTTTTCGCACGATCACTTCTATTTAACATCGACATAATCTGATACGAGAATGGTAAGACTGAATGTGCAACTGGGGAAACTTTTTTCTCCCTTGACTTATTCAATGTGAAGAGTATGAAGATGATGACAATATTTCAGATAAATAGGGTAATTAGTGGCTTAGTTTTGGGACATGATGCGGGACTCTTTTTCAGCCCATGGGTCATGAAAAGTGAAAGCGATTCATTTCCCCAACTCATTGTGATAGTGAAAGAGTGCTGGAAGACTCAAACTATGAGTAGACAAACAACACGTTGTGCAAACCTTACATAACTGCAATGCCAAGTGTGAAACTTCTGTTCATCATTGTTTCTCCCTGCCTTGCTGTAGCACACAAGCCAATTAAAAGCAGGGCAACTAAATGATGAGCAAATCAGAATATAGAGAGCCATTTCTGATGTCTACTGAGTAGGAGGAATTGTTCCAGATGTGCTGGAAATACTGTATTTATTAATGCCAATTATATTAAGGTGACAGAAGCAGGATGTCTTTGACTTGCATTAGCTTGTCTCCCTGTCTGCCTGTCTGTCTGCCTGTCTGTCTAGCAGCCCATATTAGCCCAATGCAGAAAGCTTCCATTGTTTAGGAGCGACTCACATCCCTTGCAATGGCAAGGGCAGGCTAAACAGAGACAGTGACCTCATCGTCCTGATCCACCAGTGGTTACCAGCAATGCCGGGATTCCCGAAATGAGGGGGCGATGCAAACAAGGATGGGCATTGTCCAAAAGAAGCAGTCAGTGCCCCGGGGCAGTAGCGAGCTGAAACTGAGGAGAGAGTGAGGAAGTGCTGTGTCAGGATTGTGACACAGAATATCAGTGAAACGCCACTGAGGAGGAGGAGGAGGAGGAGGAGAAGTAGGGAGGAGGGATCAGAGGTGGGAGAGGAGGAAGAAAAAAAGAAAAACACTAGAGAGCTCAGGCAAGTAGGCCAAGGCCAATGAAAACAGGCTTGATACTCTGCAGCCTTGGTTTCATTGGTAGGAAATAATGACATTTCTAACAAAACTGAACTTCTATAATAAAATGTATGAAGTGAAGTGAAAAGCGATTCCGTTCAACTTCAATAATGTGTAAATGTTACAGTTGTGATGCACATACATGACGCTGAAAAATATGTTTTTCCTGTGGCAACTGTTGTTCAGAAAAAGCACAGGAACATAAAAGATGTTGAGACAAGAGTGCAGGAGAAACACTCCCTCAATAATTACAGCTAAGGTAACCTCAGCTGCTACGTTGGAGCTTTTCCCTGCCCAGAGACTGAGGAGCTGTGCTTGTACTAGGCCGCTCCCAGGTTAAGCAGGGTGTTGCTGGAGAAGAGCTAAGTTGACTCCTCCTCGTACAAATAAAGGCTTTTATTATATATTTTGACAAGGCTAAAAGTCTACAGCCATGCTAGCAGCTCTGTGAAATGGTACTCAGGCACAGCAGTGCTCTGAGCTAATTTAATACCAGCATGCTAACATGCTTACAATAACAATGCCATCATGCTGATATTTAGCAATCATAATGGTTACCATGTTAACCATCTTACATTAGCATGTTAGCATGCTAACTTCTTCTAATTAGCATTAAAAAAGTACAGCTGAAGCTAAATGGGGATGTGATTAGTTTAGTAGGTATTTGGTCATAAACCAAAGTATTGGACAAATGAAACTTTTGGCTTGATTAATCTTGAAGGGGTATGAATGTAACCAAATTTAATGTCAAACCATCCAATAGTTGTCAAGACATCTTGCTCAAAACTACAAATATTAACCTTATAGTGGTGCTCTAAAAGGTTGGATCACCAAAATCAATATTCACCCCTTGGGAACCGTGAAAGTTTGTACAAAATGGATGAATAGTCAATACTCACCAAACTTAAAAGGATTCACCTCCTATAGACCATGAATGAACCAAGTTTCATGGCAATACATCCAGTGATTGCTGACATATTTCAGTCTGACCAAAAGGGTCGACCGACTGACTGACAGACCATCCTAGAGCCATGCTGCTAGCACACGGTTATGGCCAATAAAAGCACATTGTACTGGGTCCACTTGTATTGTACCAAATGTTCTGACACCGAGTTAACAAGGTAGTGCTTGAATACTGCAGCAAAGCATTGGTCAAACATAGAGGGGGAGAGAGAGTGAAACGCACTGAGCCAAAAAGCAATGTCCATGTGTTGCTCCAGTATGTATGTGTGTGTGCGTGTGTGTGTGAGTTTGTGTATAGACATGCGAGTCTGTACAGACTCTTCACTGAATTGATTTTATACGCTCTGCTGAAGGCTGTGTGTGCCAAAACAAATCTATGTTTTTTTTCATGAATAGGATAAGCCCTGCGGAAAATGTACAGATTTGATACATAAAAAAAAACAAAAGATGCAATAGTCACAATCTAGGCTATTTGAAAGCTGAGATTTAACTGATGAACTGAAAAAAAGCATCTACATGCCCTCTAGTTCATGCTGTATGGAGGGAACATCTTTCTTAGGGCTTTATCCACAGGGGGTAGATACCATAGCCCTCAACAATACTCCCTGGTTCAATCTGGACCTTATAATCCAATTATTTTGTCACAACACACTGGTTAAACCTGTGTCAAATGATTAAGCCTAAACTTGGCTTATGATAAAACCTGTCATCTCTATTAAATAAACCACTGATACCTTCCATTTTTTGATATAAGCACAAATATTATAAAGCGATTTATAATCATATTACCTTAAGATATTAGGATTTGATTCAATATCAGTGTTAAAAACTGTATATTAAAAATATATTGGATTAGCATTAGGATTTTGTGTTTTTGGTGTTCAGCAGTGGTTTCTAGCCAATGCTAAAAACAAAGTCAAAATGGCACATTTGTTAGACAGAAATATTTTAGAACAGCATGCCTTTCTAAAGAAAATACTAGTTTTGTGTGCCTTTTGATGAATTTTGTTGTTTTTTTAAAAAAAAACCTTTTCAAATTAGGCACCTGGCAAAGTGCAGCTTTGATCAAGAAGATGATTGAGAAAAGAGTTTGTTCTTGTAGAAAAGTGAAGACATTTAGTCAGTTAGTTCAGTTCCAATTCTCAGTGCCAATGCAGGAAGTACCAGTAAGTACCTAGGATTATGAAAGGTACAACTAAAAGGTTATTTGAAAGTTCGTAAGAGCAGATGTATTACAAACTGGGTCTATTAAGTTTCAACGGTGTCTGTTTAGAAACCTATCATCAGTTATGGAACAAGATTAAGAGTGTACGACCATGCCACTGGCTCTGTTAAGTTGCAAACGTCAGAATGTATATATGCTCACTATTACAATACCGACATTCAGATTTTTAGCTAGTTTACCATGTTCACCATGTTTAACAGTTTAACTCAAAACAAAAAATGACAACCTGGTACTAAAGGAAAAAGTCAGCAGATCGCTAAGTCTGAGGGATTTATCCTGTGGGGAAAACTGATGTCTATACAAAATTTAATGGCAATACACCCACTAGCTGTCGAGAAATATTATTCTGAAACAAAAATGGGTCCTGTTGGTGGCACTGGATGAAAAGCTAGAAGATCACCAAAGTCAATAAATTTATCCTCTAAGGGCCTTGAAAATCTGTAGCAAATTTCACTGCAAATCCACTCAATAGTAGTCAAGATACTTCATTGTGACACTCTGTCAACTTCATGGGGGTGGTAGAGGAAAAGTCAGGGGATAACGAAAGTCAGCATGGTTAATCCTCTGGAGACCATGGCTAAAAACAACCTACCACGTAGTATATTTTGAATAAAGAGGATACACTGTTTAAATTGGTGAATTATTGCATCAAACTTTTAAAGATCTTTCGGCGTATGTCAAGGCACAATGGTTCTTTTAAACAACCATTTGGGTTTATTAGATTGTAAATATGTTCAGGATAAATGAAGAACTCCGAAACAGTGTTTTCCTTTAAGAACAAAATGTACACCTAAATTGGGCATCTTCACACTGAATAGACCCAAGTTGACAGAATTATGTCTTCCTGTGCCATCCGTCTGTACCATCTTTGATCCAATATTTATCTTAGGCCAATGAGAGAGGGACTGGCATCTGAAAATGCAAGATAATTATATAGGCCAAGAGAAGATATTTGTTTTTACGTCTTAAATGTGATTTTTATAGATGCTGGCAACCTGATCCAATAAATCGCTGTAGACTTGAAAGTGTGAGGCATTAAAAAACTCCCAAGTATTAAATTAATCTCTGTTAGTCTCTAATTCAAGTGTGGGCTCACACCCTGTTTCGCCCCCGGAGAGTGCCAAGTCTAAGATCATGCTAAATTGCTCTTGTCATGTGTTTAAGACACTTGGCATTCTCAGCCCAGTGTTTTTTCACTGTGATCCGTGCGGTTTGTGTCCAACACAGTGCAACTTGTTGACAGAAATAACACTTTTCTGACTACTTTTAACATGGTTCAGTAACTGCTTTAGCCCTGTACCAGTGCACAGTGAGGGCTGATACTATTGTCCCGTCTAAGTCCTGGCACTTGTCTCTCTTGTTTTCTCCCATCCATCAGCTGGTGTTTAGGAACTGCCAAACCCCTTTCCACCAGTCATCTCTGGTTGCAAACAATAGCCTGCCTACTAAAAGCATTCCCAGACCTGTCAGTGAGTCCTGCCAATAATAAACTCTAATAAAAGCTGGAACGCATTATTCCCTAAAGCAGGAAGGAAGCAGGAGCAACAGTTGGTACACTATGCCCAGGTTGACATAATCTTGCTTTATGGGCCATCTGAGATCCATTGTTAGAACAGTAACAGGGGACGAACTGGAGGAACAGATAGGAAGCGCTCGCCAGTGCTTGGCATTCAGGATTACCAGGGGGCAACGTGAAGTTGGGAATGTTTTCCTTTCCTAGACGAGAGAATGCTTAGATTGGCTTTACACACCATTTTTTGGTGGGAGTTGTCCTAGTGTCTAAATTACAAACAATGTGTCATTGTACGAGAACATAACCTCTCTGAGGAGTCTTAATTTTGTTTAAAAAGTGGGAAAAACATTTAATCTAAGAGAGCAGGACAAATTACCGGCCAATGAGCATGTCTGACATGAAAGTATTAAAGGATAAGGCTGCCGCTATTTGATATGTTTTTAAAATCAACAAATCCAGTGAAAAAATCTGAACCAACAATGTTAAGCCCCTTTCACACATGCAGTCTATCCCTGAAATGTTCAGGAACATTTCCTGCATGGGGTCATGTGTGAATTCAAGCAGAGATGGATATTCAGGGAAATCTGTACCACCAATTTTCCACCTCAAGACCAAGTAACAATTCAGGAAAAGTGCCAGCACAGCTGTGTTGTGAATGAAAGCAGTGACATTGCAGGGACAAGTACGTAAAGGATTACGTCCGTCTGACAAAGGACGCTTTCATGCGGAGAGAGCAACCAATCACAAGACTTGTGGGTGACGTACGGCAAGTTGGGAGGTGCTTGGATTTGGCTTGTCAGTTTTCAACATGGTGGCCACGTCACAAATGTTCTCATATTACAGCTAAACAGCACACTAAAATATGTTTCTGAAAACATCTGAGGTGAGAAATAGACAATGCAGTAGCACAATCTTAATTCATATTTGATCAGGACTGCCTTGTATGAAAGTTTGATCTCAGTTTTGTGAGTTTCACCCTCTTCTTCTGTTGAGTTTTATGGCAGTTGGTGTCTATAAGTTTTGCATTACAGGCATCTGTTGGACTGTCCCTTGCACCATTTATTCTTGCATTGCCATGGTATGTGTGCACAAGACAGAAATGTTCCTGAATGTAGCTCCATATGTGAGTGGTGAAAATCACTAGTGGTGCCTGAAAGGTTATCCCAGTAATTTACTGGAAACTATGTGTGAAAGAGGCTTTAGTCTGTCTCTCAATACTTTCCAACTTCTCTACCCTGACTGCGCCACCCAGCCCCAAGACTGCTGATTCCTACTCAACATGAAAATGTAAATATTTATTTTCACTTTTAAAAATGACAAAATAATTTCTTAAAAACAGCTGGACAGTTGGACAGCTGGACATTTTGTTCAAACAGGAGCAAAGAGTGCATTTGAGGGGAGTTATTTTCAGCATTGATACGTATTTGGGATTGTATAGTAGTAAACTACAGTGTCCATGTTCATTGCAGTGAAGGAACATGTCACCCAGTGATGTATTAGGTTTTGGCTACACAAGACAATACTTGTCAGTGGGATAAAATGAATTGCTGGTTTTGGTTTTCCATGGGATTAGTTGACAATAATAAAATGAATCACCATATAAATGAATCACCTTTAAGCCTCATAACTTATACAAACCAGATTCTATGACACCCTGTCAATATGCTTGACATTTTCTGCCATGACCGCAAACTAAATTATAGGGGTGTGGGGGGAAATACCAGTAGTAAACTGGTGAGTTGATCACATACAAAATAACCTCTTTTACCAACTGAGAAACACAAATGAGCTTAAGTATGGGTCTCTCAGACAATATGTCTGTATTCCTGCTGCCCTGCAGGAATATAACAAGCTTTATGAAACATGAAAAACCATTGCACATATACTGTATAGTGAATATGTATGCATAGACTGAGCCTTGGGCTGGGCAATATGGCAAAAAAATAAAATAAAATAATAATAATAATAATATATATATATATAATGACCGAACCCTAAAGAAACCGGAAGGTACATTAGTTAATATTTAGTACCATTTATTAACATAAAAAATAGAAGAACATAATGTAAACATTTAACTTTGCAAACATGCTTTATCTTGCTGACAAAACAATACAAGTTAGATTGTCTTGCAACATCTTGAAATCAGGTAAATAAAACTAAAAGCTGTGACTACTATCACATCAAATTCCTTTGGCTATCTCTCATTTGGGAAAGTGGTCATCGTGCACCATGTTTTAACAAGGCTGCATCTTTTTTCAGCTAAGGTTTCTTTACACGTGACGGGCACTCCAGCTGTAGACTTGCTAATGTTAGCACTGGCGAGGTTACGCTGGCAGATGCGGTAGAGTTTGTACCTCTTTGCCAGCCAGGGTTCAACGTTGACGCGGGGACAGACTCCGACATACAGGCTAATCTGAGGGTGCTGCGGTATCATCATATCGCTTTCGTGTCCCTCGGTGCTACTCATTTCTTCTCTCTTTTCCAGCGGACACCCACTTTCATCACCGGTAGCTGAAACAATGCTTTGTAGTAGGAAATGAGCGTGTACTTTGATGTGCAAGCCAAAACCTGCAGTCTGACTGGCTGTTGTCACGTTTATTTCTGCTGTGTGATAGGCTGTTAGATCTATCCATATAGAGTTCAGAAAGTTTCTGAAGTTTATCATTGTACGCGACACAACTTTTATTGTGATCCTGTATCAAGGCCTTTTTATCGCCCAGCCCTAACTGAGCCCCAAGTGGATCTGGGCACTGAAGTGCATGTGGACCATAAGTAACATTATTATTGGTCAGAAGGATAGAAAGATAGGTATAATATTGTTGAATCGACAAGGATAGACTTTCATTACTAAGAATATGTTCATCTTTCTCACATTCTGCTCATGCACCCAAATATAGCCAATAGTGCTCCCCAGGTGGAAGAAAAGAGACAAACAACAAATCCACACAATGCTGTGGAAGCAGTTTCTGCTGGAATTTCCAGGGTAACTAGACAGAGCCTACCACTGAAACACACAGCAACGGACTGCAGGACAGATAAGTGGAAACATGTTGATGCTGTATCTAGGCAGGCCATCGAGGCTAACTCCAGGTCTCGGCCAAACACACACACAGACTGAGAAAGATGCAAAACACTGGGGAACTCCCGAAATGTTTAGTGCTTGCATGCATCGCTGGACAAGTCTAGACCAGACAAATGATACATTACACACAAGAAGGGCACTGAGGGCACACAAGTAGTAGTATTAGATGAATAAAAAGAGAGGTGCAATTGTAGCTTACTGTTCTTATTTGCTGTTCAGCACATGCACACTAACCCATTTCTCATGACAGAGGATTACTGGGAGATACTGTTGCTAAAATGACACAAGACACCAACAGTGTTGTTCAGTCTAAGTGATGAAACATGCCAAAAAAACATTTTTTTTTTCCTGCAGTCCAGCGTCCTGCTCCTCCAGAGATTTCCACTTATCTGAGATTTCTGGGTCTTGCATTATTTCTGTCCCTGAATTCAGCGTGGGCGACCTGGAACCCTTGTGCTGTTTATCTAAATCAGTGTCAGTGATCTAAGGTACACATGATCTGTAGTTACTGGGCCAAAACATATAAAGCCACCTGTACAGCCCTTTCATTGCTTGCACTGTTCAATTTGGACAATTCCTGTAACTCATTGCACACATGTGGGTGTGTGCGGTAAGTGTGTACAACAAATCATGGAAGGGAGGTCAGAAAACTTACGATTACAGAATTGTGCATCACAATTACACAATGACCATAACGTCAAAACATAAAACATAAAATAAAATATGCCATCATTACCAGTCTTAGCCAATCTTAGCCAGAGGTATGTGGTTCATTTAGTTCATTTTATGTCAAACATATTCAATTGTTTCATAATGTATGGATATTTTCTACAAACATATGTGCAAAATGATGCATTAAAAATGAAAAACTTTAAAAACTGTGGTCTGTAGTCATCATTTACCGAATTAGGGAGGAACAAAGGAACCATGTGATGCAACAGTACATCTTCTACATAAGGGATTTAAGTAGTACTCCCTCCCTTCCTGCCTCTGTCATTTCCTCTTCTCTGGTTAGTTTTCCGGGCAAATCATGCCCGACGACCTACTCTCCTGTATTGCTGTCAGTGAGCTTGGTGAACACGTGTCTTCCCAAAGTCCACTCCACTGGGTTGACTCCCCTCCACCCAAGCAAAGTTCAACACAGCCTACAATACTATTAGCATGTGGTGCTGACTAGAACAGAGTGTATTGTCATTGATAACAGACTGTTTGGAAAAAGAGCTTATGCAGAACACGATACAAAAAAAAAATAAAGGAAAGACCGGATCCAAAACTGTGCACTGTTACATCATTTTTACGATCCATTGTGACTCACACCCGCCTTCAGAACATTTGTAAGCACTTTCACCTTTGTGTGTGTGTGCGTTGCCATTTCTGTAACCTTCTGAAACCGAAAAACTGACATTCACACCCACTTGACGCATTGATTGGTCATCTGTGCAGAGATGAGAAAGGAAAGTAGAGAATTCAAACACCTATTTCCAAGGTGCTTGGAGAAGGAAAGAAGTCTGGTGTATAAAGATCTTTACACTCCAAGTGTTTTGACCACTTTGGAAGTGAGAAAGGAGCCAAGGTTTGAACTTTCTCTGCTTTTTCATTCTTGATACAAATATTTGTGTCGCTTTTTATGTGGACAACCCAGTGCAACACTATGAATAACTTTCAGGAGGTACAGTCTGAAAATATGTGTAGTTATCCCTGTATTGTATCTCCCCTGCCCCCTTCTCCTCTCTATGATGGTCGGCTTTTCATTCCACCTTCAAGTGAAGTTGTTCAGAACGACCATAAACAAATCTGATTTCCGATGTGGTTGGGCGACCATAAACCGACTCTTAAACTTAATTGGTTTTTACGTATGTGCAGCTCTATATGGCAGCAGCATATACAGCAACTGAGTGTATACGCTGTACACAAACACATACAGTCTTACATACATGACCCCACACCGAGGCTAGGCTAGCCCAACATTCACCTTTAGTCACCAAGCACATTTATTTGGGCTTCCATTACTTCAGCTCCCATGGTAAAAAACCAACAACACATGTTCCCTACTATTTAAAACTTCAACTACAGTCTCATTATGTCCACCACAGTTAAGTAATCTTTGATAAGCCGCCTTTAAACTGCCGAATGTTATCAATTAAACTCTTAGGTTAGACAGTCATAAATGTGTCAGGGTGGTTAAGTGATGATGAAAGTTAAACGGGTAATCATCTGTCAATATAGGACTTATTTCCAGGTTGAAAGGGACAATGCCTTCCTCTCTGCCCAAAATAAACCTATTAGACTGGCAGATGACTTTCCGCAGCTCTTGCACAATTAGACTTATGAAGCTGGTGCAAGGGGTTAACATGAGTGACCGGTTAAAAAACAAGCCTTACAGTACGTTTTCAAAGCGCTCTGCGGAAGGGAACTGCCCTGGTGGCCAATTAGCCACGGTCTGGATGCCATTTAGCCTACATTTGCACTTGCCAGTGAACCCTTGCACCCTAGCAACAATGCAACACTGAACCTCAATAAATGTGTGGCAGATTTTGCTCATATTCCATGGCTCGTGCAACTGTTCTGCTATAAAAGGTTTATTTGTGGGACATGTGGCCTCTCGTCATCCAGCTGGAGTATTTAAGTCTCTTTCATCCCTCATGCATTGTGGTTTAAATGTTGAAAGGACTTTTTTCTTAATAATCACTGAGGTTTGAGGATTTCTTCATTGTTGCTGCTGTCACATTTCAGCTTTGAATTACTACACCTTCTACAGGCGACATGCAGATATGTCAGTGGAAGTCTTATTTTGAAGAAGCGTATAGTTTTTTTTTTTTAAGAATAAGATTTCCAGTATGGACACTGTACTATGCGGGGCTGTTAGTGGATGTATCATGAGCCTGTTTTTGTCCTGTTTTATTTATTTATTTTTTTTTAAACAGCATTAAGTTTCTCTGTCTAAACAGCAACATGGATAACAAACCTACTCAAGGCCTGGTGACAGCAGGGAAAAACACAAGGCTAAACAGGGAGGCTAATGATACCCTTGGCTGGCTGTAAACAAGAGCAATGTGTTGCTGAGACATCAAGAATTCAACCAGGCACTGACAGGAGGACCTAAAATTAGCCTAATGTTTACCCCCCTTTGGATTACAAAGGCCAGAAATATACTGCTTGTGAGGGGCAAAAGTTTATTCCACTTCTTGGCTCCATTTATCAGAAGCACATAATTATGTTTTTATTTGCCTTTAGCCAATAGAATCTCATCATTTTGCTAAAAATAAAAACTAAACAAGACACATTTTACTGTAACTATGTGTTGCATAAGCTACCAGGAAATATTTTGCAGGTACGGGGTTAATTTGTTTTAAGAGGATTCTTTCTAAATTCACACTGCTAGTGCTGATGGTAAAACTTTCCCAGAGGTAATGGGGGGAAATTTAAGGAATTACTGGGAATCCAGGGTTTTAAAGAGTTAGAGGGGGAAGTGCTTACTGAAAATGTACAGGAAAAAGGGGGTGAGCAGGAGAGGAGGATCTTGGGCAGAGACACAGACGCAGGAAGATTATGAAAGCATGAACAGAAAAACACAGCAAGAATATAAGTGAGAAAATAAACAAGCAGTAGGCTGCCAAGCACTGGCTCAGCAGAGGTACTTCCCCTTATGTGCACAGCTGGATTTATGAGACGGTGAGCAATACTCCCCTCTCCTCTCCCAGACTCTGACACAAGCAGGGGAATTTAGCTGCTCCATGCTAGGCGGCTTCAAAAATAGCATTGGATAGCTGCACAGTAGTAGCCTAATAGCAACAACAACAAGGAAGTGCTCACAGAGTGTAGATCTACCGTAAGACTTAATAATCTCTCCAGTTAACACTTTACTGAGTCGATGGCAGCCGGAAGATGTTTATTTCATAGTCAACCTTGCACACAGTAACAGATTTGTTACATATGGTTAGCCAAAGGTGGTCTGATGACAGTGTTACAAGCCACACAGTCACCATTATCAGTCAGCTTTCTTTCATTTCTTTGGCATAAATGCAAATAGCAAATTGTGTGAGTTTAGAGCTCAGTGGAAAAAAAGATAGCGGCCAGAAAAACTTTGATACTGGAGATAAAACAGCGTAGGCATCGAATAAAAAGTTTGGGATTTTGCAGAGTGATCAAATATTGACGTTCCTGTAATTGCGGTATGGGCTGAAAGGTCATAGGTTCACAAAAATAAAACAAAAAGGTTTCTGCCTGTTGGGAGCGTGCATGTACACATCACATTTCATGTAAATAATTTGCAATAAAAAAAAGTTTCCATCCAAATGTAGCAAAAACAACAACAGAATTTTCAGAAAATCTGCAAAATACGAATTGATGAGCGTTGCCACCCACTAGTATAGTGTAGTGTAGCGCATGTGAATGTTACAAGTTGGTTCATGGAGACAAACAGTCAGTGCCATTAACCCATTGCGGAAGAAGAATGAGTGTGACAGACTTCTCATCAAGACACGCATATCTGATGTTTTATTCTGACACCATTTTTCCTTTCGTCAGTGGAATGGGAGCTTGTGTGACGTTGATGTACATTGGTTGTGTTTATATGTTATTAGATATGTGTATGTTATGTTTCCATTGCATTTCGTTACATTGTGCTTTTATCGATATACCAACTTTTCCACCAATATTTTGACGTTTTTTTTCACATTTCTGGCATATCCACTTTCTTTTTTTTATTTTTTTAAGATTACTTCTTTTGGCATTTTATTAGATAGCGGGCAGTGAGGAGGCAGACAGGAAACAAGGGGGAGATAGATGGGTATGACATGAAGCAAGGCTGGAATCAAACCAGAAATGTTGCAGTTATGTGGCGTGTGTAATAACCACTCAGCTACCGGGGCACTCCCACTCAGTTTTTTTTGTTTTTTTTAAGAAGGCACATACAAAATGTGACCATTAGCTTTTAAAATATGCTGGCAAACAGACAAACATGTAGGTGAACACGGACAACCTATGTTGTTTGGCAGAGGAGTACGAGTCTCGTTCGGTCTTTTGAAACACACACACACACACACACAACCGGTTTTTATCATTAGCATTCCTGCTTATGAAACAGATTTCCTTGTCTGAAAGAAGGAAATGTGTTTTTTTTTTGTATTGTTGTTGTTGTTGGTAAGTTGTGCTTGCCTTAAAATGGAGTGTAAAGTCTTGAGAGGAACTGGACTAACAAGGTAGGGCAAAACAAATAAGTGACATGTTTTCTGCCAAGGCCAATGTTTTCTGTGACTTTATACAAAGTCTGTTATTCCTTCCTGGTGTACTGAAGTTTCTCTTCAGCCTAAAAATATTTTACACAGCCCAGGCCTATGGTGGAAAATCTGGTAAAACTCACTGTCAAATGAAATTATACAAAAGAATATTCACAGCATTTCCTGATAGTACGCTCTGATTATCCCGTTCCATCTCTAAAAATCTCAAGATGTTTCAAAAAATTCCAGGACCAGACCATTGAAATAATGTAAAAACTGACAGTGAAACGCACGCATTACAAACAAAATTCATCTGGAAATTATGGTCGTGTTGTATGTGCAGCTGCTTGTATTAATACATAAGCAAACATTAAAGCTACACCCTTTTTTTGCAAAGTACACCTTGCTGATGCAATCCGTCCCTGAGAACCAGTTTTCATATCGGACACAAACTTATTTACAGAGTCTACATACTTTATCTCTCTGTTTTCTGGTTAAAGGCGCAGCAAACTTTGGAAACAAGTTCTTTAGAAACAAGCTTTGAGAGAGAGACGTTAATGTTCACAAGTTATATTTGCACAAACTAACATCAAACAAATGACCTGAATTTCTCCTCCAGGTGAATTTCCGAGAAGCCTGGCATTATTATGAACCTGTTTCTGACAGGGTACTTTAACATACATGTTTTACAAACTGGTACAGCCCATTTATCCTGTTTAGGCTAGCTTGCAAGTGATTCATGGCTTTACAGAGATAACCAGATTTGCAGATAAACAGTAAGTCAAAATAGAGCTTATGGCATAATGAACTGCAACTGCCAATTATTGCAACATTTCCAGCTATCTAACACTGCACACCCTCAGTGGCTGCAGAGTGTTAGTTAGCTTTTACAAAAGGGTGTTTGTGGCAGTGCTTCAACTCCCTCTGGCTACTGGGAGCAGTGAAGTTGTGATCAGCAGTTTGAGGCATCTGTCTGACATTTAAGAGCACATAGGAGAACCACGCAACACAGCAAATGAAAAAAGAAAAGATCTGGCTTTAAGTGGGAAAGAACAAAAACAAATCATGTGTGCAGAGAAAGGAAATAAATTATTTATTTATGGTCAAATAATCTCATTATCTCTGTCACCATTTTATTTTCTTCTGGAAAAAAAAAAACACAGAAATAATGATTCTCACATGAGCGTGGATACTCACCGGTAATTCGGAAGGTTCAGGGAGAAACTCGGCATCTTCTCCAAAAATAAAATCTGGAGGCAATTCTGGATACCGTGCATTAAATATGATATCCCCTGGAAGAAAAGAGGGAAACTGATTATTATCTGATTGATGACCTACCGCACCAATTCAGCCCACACCAATCCCTCACACAAAAGTGGACTGAACTTTCAACTCACATAAGCATATACTCGCACTATTTCTCCAAAAAAAAAAAAAAAATCCTCAATCTTAAGTCATAGTGAAAACATATGTCAAATGAGGTGTGATTACTTCATTTTGTCATTTCCTACATGTGATTATTTCATTTTGGGGAGATGTTGTAGGGTAAAACTGAAAGAGACTCATTTCAGTTAATCAAGGCCAGTGGTGAGTGTGTGTCTGTGTTATGCTTATGGCTTCAAAGACTGAAGCACTGATTAACACATTGTGTACACATGATGACACATCTCCTGAGTTTTCTCCTATTAATTCTCAAATGACCACCGCTGAAGGTTTATCTTATATCACGTTTAGTAATATTATCAAGTGGGTTTTAATTTCCGTCTTGTGCATTTTTTTGTATGAAAGGTGCTTTAACAAATAAAGTTATTATTATTATTCACCTGATATTAGTGTGGCGATCTGCTCTATTCTGTCTCGTTTCAAGAGGTGGAGGAATATTCTTTTTTTTTTTTTTTTTGCTGAATCATGGGTGACTGCAGCAGGAACAATGTGAAATTATCTTAACCCCTATGTCCTGACGGCTGAATCTGATATGAAAATGGCTTGTTGAGGCAGTTGGTTTCTCTGCACGATATGGATTTGAGCTCTGGGTTGTTTTTTTTTTTGTTGTTTTTTTTTAAGCACCTAAACTGAGGAGCAAACATGACATTTACCAGTGAAGCCATTTAAATCCTGCCAAACAGGTCTGTCTTGTGAAGATAATTGCATAGATATCCTTTAATATTTTACCCATGGAGGAATGATAAAATCAAGTTTACTTTTGAGGTGTTTGTCTGAACGTAATCATTTTAAAAAAGAAATGCAGAGTTAATTGCTAATGCTTTCAGATGAGATACAAAATAAAACTACAGATAGTAAATAGCCCTGGTTGAAGCAAGGACAAGACATCATGACATGATCACATAACACGCTGCTTAGCCTGGTTCACAATGTTCTGATATTATGTTACACAATTCTATTTGTGTGCTGCAAGACTGTTCTGTTCTGCTTTTTTTGGTCTTTCCAGCGACAGCAAAAAGAGACAAACGTACACATATGGAAGTATTTTTCCAGTGGAGAAGAGTCAAACGAGGAGACGAGAGAGGATGTGCGGTAAACGCTACTGGAAGTCAGTCAAAGATGTACTGGCACCATTCCAGACGGAAAAGGAGGTCTCAGAACGGCAACCTTTACAGGTTATAACATACGCTTTTATATATTGCTTTGTTCATACATCCTGAGACAGCCTCCACACTTCAACTGTAGTCTGGTAACACACACACAAACACACGAATACACACACACACACACGGGTCTGCATAACGTGCCTCCGCGAAAAGTCTCAATCAAAAGAGTAATGACACACATGGGTCTGGCATAACGTGCCTTCAGAAAATCTTACTTCTATTTCAGCCAGACATCTTATTGAGGTCATAAGGGCGTAATATGTACAACAACAAAGGCCACAAATTGTTGTTTAGCAGCACCAGCCACGGTGGTGAAGTGGAAGGAGGAGGGGGGTTGAGAGGAGGGGGCTGGGCTTGCATTAGTGGTTCTTAGCTCTGTGCAGATTGTGCCACACTTTTGCACGCTATCAGTAGGCAGGTCCATAGACTGGCAGACACCAACCTGCGGCCCTGCATCCTTGATTAAACAAACGCTCTTCCTCAGGCCAGAGCACAGGAAAGCAACAGCAACCAGTACAACAGCTGCAGAGATGTCACGTGCCACGCCAGAATGCCAGCGGTCTGTTTTTGTTTTGTTTTTTTTTCTCAGGTTGCAGCCTTCATGTCTCCATGAATTAAAGACTTCTTCCTAAACTATGACAGAGTAAAGATGGGGTTAGACTACACGGCCACATCACGATATCAAAAAAACACCTATTTTCACAAAGAAGTACATTATGTATTATTCCAGGTAAATCTAACTACCTGGTGTAATTTACGTGACGTCACTTTACGTTTTACTAGAAGGAAAATATGCCCCAAAAATACTCAGGAGCTCAAGTGTTGGAAGCAGAAGCTAAAACTTTCCAGACAGGTCTGAAGTCTCATCCTTCTATCGACCAGATGGTGACAAACACTTGTGCATGTTTCCAAGTAACTCCATAACTTAAATCTTACATCTACGCATTCCTCGAGTCTCGCCACAACATCCTGACACAGGTCATAATCATTTCTGTCAAGGCAGATTTTTAGCAAATTTTGCTCAATAAGCAAAGCCTACTTCCCCTAACTAGCCATGGGTTTTTCCTTCAGCAGGCCTGCATTTTCACCAACATCACACAATGGGACTTCAGACATGTAGTCTTGATGATTTTGGCACGTCCTAATCAGTGGTGAAAAATAACTTAGTACATTCACTCAAGTGCTCTACTTAAACATGGTTTTGAGGTACTTGTTCTTTACTTGAGTATTATCAGTTTTTGCTACTTTATTCTTCCACTCTACAACACTTCAGAGGGAAATGTTGTACTTTCTACTCCACTACATTTATCTGACAGCTTTAGTTTCTTTTCAGATGCAGATTTGACACAACAGATAATATAACAAGCTTTTAAAAAACAACACATTGTTAAAGATGAAACCAGTGGTTTCCAACCTTTTTGCCTTTTGAGGTCTTACAAGAAGCAGTGTGTAGTCGGAGTCACATCTCAGATGTTTATGAAATGTTCTCACACGGTTTCATTTCAATGAATGTTCAAATGATCCGATATTTCAGTAAAAATAAAAGATTAGAGGAAAAGTTCAAAAGTTGACAACAGATTTGTGTATCAGAACTTTGTTTTTTCTTCTCTCCTCTCTCATTAATCATCTCACGACCCCTCAGACTTATCTAGTGACCCTTCAGAGAGGCCCGACCCCTAGGCTGGGAACCGCTGGAATAAACTAGCTAACTGTATATAAAGTAGTTGAAACTAGCTCCACCTCCAGCAGCTACAACAGTTACATGCTGCTCTAACACTGATGCTTCAGTATTAATAATCTAATGTTGTCATATATAATAATATATCAGTCAGTTTACTGCAATACTTAAACCACATCTTATGTACTACTGTACGAGTAAAGGATTTGCTTGATTTTATTTAGACGTGCACATCAACAGGCTACTTTTACTATATATGCGTTCTACTGTTAAGTTTCCTGCTTTTGTAAACCACACACACACAATCACTGCCCACAAATTAACACTTTCTAAACTTATGACATGATTGGTGACAAACAGATGCCCACACAGCAATGGAGCAATGAAAAATGATATGTGTTGTACTAGCATAATCTGGCTCTCATGACTCACAATATTTCCAGTAACACCAAATTGAAATCATTCTAAATCACGATAAGGATTACTCAACATGTAGTGATATTGCCCATTGGGCACGGTTGTAGGCATGCTCATGAGGGAAAGTCTCTGATGTGGGCATTTTTTTCTCTCAGAAGTAAGAGACCATTCCAGTAAAGTTCAGTGGCAAAAACAACAGCAGGTTTACTGGTATCACTTCACTGATTAAGCATCATCAGAAAAATATTCATCATTGTTTTTGTACTTCAGGAATTCCTGTGGGTGATCTTGGTCTTACGCTTGCTTAGTAACTGCAGTTAAAATGCATTCCTATGGTGGTGTTTGGTTAATGATGCATTTTGAAGTGATAAAGAGCGTTTACATGGTATTTTCTTTGACTGCCCTCTCTCTCTCTCTTTTTTTCCCAACTTCCCCCAGAGTTCTCATTACCTCAGAAAAAGAGAGAGAAGCCATGAAAAAAAGAGGTTTGAGGTTTGCGTCTTCGAAATTTTTTTAAAGGATTCATTTAGCCAGAAAGAGACAAGTATAGTAGAGCATTTTGTTGCATGAATATGGCTGGAGGATTCGGCTGTTGTTGCAGTCCGATTCAATATTTAGTGTTTTTATGATTTCACATGGTGTTGGTGATTTCAGCTGGTGTTGAAGTGAAACCACCTCTCATCTCATCAGCATCAAAATGGCCCCCTGTGAGACCCAAGTGGACCTTTCTGCCCCAAACACTGATCAAGGTTGGCTTTATATGTTTTTATCTGGAATTAAATGAATTCAGCATTGACATACTCTTTCTTTTTTTGTCAAGTGTAGTCCCGTTGCTCGAGACAATGAATCTGAGCCCAGTGAGTGAAATGTATATTGAAATGCTGTCAGCTCTTATGTTTTAGAGTACAAAAAAAACAAAGAAATGCATGAAAAAAAAAAAGGAATTCAATTGGGCTAAATGTGCTCAAACTGTCAAAGTGTGATTACTTACATTTGAGGGTTTCTCCAGCGTAGGGGATGTGAAGTTTGAAGCGATCGCAGCAGGGACCAGGGGTCAGAGATGTACATCTGAACAAGGAGGTTAAGAGTCAGTAGGAACACTCTAGTCTAATCGTCTGAGAGCAGGTAACAGTAAACACGTGCAAGGTTTCTGATTAAAACACACTACGTTACTGACTGTGACTAAAAACTGTGTTCTTTGGGGCGTCAATACGTACTCCTGTCTATTTATGTCAAATTCCACTCTGCACATGGGCAGTGTACAGCCTGGTGTGTTGAGAAACATGACGCAGTTTCAATTTGAAATGATTTTATGAGGATAAAGAGGCAAAGTGAGAGTAAAGTTTGGCATCAGACTGGTGTGGACATGACTCAGTCTTATCCATAAAAACTGCTCACTGCTGTACAAACATTGTTTTGAAGGGTTTTTTCCACTCATTTAACCTGCATGCACCTGCTGGAGGATACATTAATGTGATTTTTCTATTTTTTTATGTTGTTATTTTTGCAGCAAACCAGTCATAAAAAACAATATGTGTACTAGCTATAGGTATTTTTGATTTATTGTGCAGTTTTATGTCAAACAGGGAAAATGATTATTTTTGTTTGTTTAAAATAAATGACATACAGTGAATCATCATTCCTTATAATTTGTTTAATATACTTTTCTGTTAAGATCAGAATTCAGTAAATCTGAGAAATCTAGGTCTGCATTTAAAGGAGGACGCTAAGCTTATAATGTGACAAGTAACATGGCATTAAATATGTGTGTAATTCATTTATGACACATCAAAATTTCATATAACTAAATATAACTATCATACGAAGCCTAAGGTTGCAACTAACAACCATTTTCACAATTATTTGTCGATCAATAGATTTGTCGTCATGTCTATAAATGTCAAAAAAATGCTTTTTATAGTATTCCACAGTCCAAAGTGACGCCTTCTAAATTCTTCTTTTGTCCATCCAACAGTACAAAACCAAAAGATATCAAGTTTACGATAGTGTACAAAAAAGAAAAGCATCATAACGTCACATTTGAGATGCTGGAACAAGCACGTTTTAGCATTTTATCTGAAAGAATGACTAAAATGATTATTTCATTGTTAAACTAGTTGCAGATTCATTTCTGTTGATCGTTATATCTCTAATATAGACTTTGCTTAAAATGCTCATTCAAGATACCTGATGCATCTCTTTTTGATGAGAAAGTACTTTTACCATTAAGATCGTTTGGTTTTGTGTCCTACATGACTCCACACCTCCCTGCTAAGTACCACAAAACTTTTACATATTGACACTTTATAACTGATTCGTCACAAATCTTAATTAAAAGACATGTAACTGACCACTATTTGACTTTAAGAGGTTTCTAGTGGAGATGTTGTTGAGCTGTAGTCTGACTATTTCAACATCAGGATTATCATTTAGTTTGTTCAGCAACAACCCAAGAAGTTTCTCTTTCACTCACTCCTACAACTTCCTGCGATTTTCTTACTAGTTTATCAAAAATAGCTGCGGCCAGTTCAGTCTAAACCAAACATGACAAGCCGTCACTTGAAACACTAATAACTAGTGAAAGGCCTTACATCAGTCATGTCTTCCACAACAGCCGTGACTAAAGTCAATTCCAGATAAGCTGTCATTACCGATACCTCTAATTATCACCCTGTATCTGTAATAGGTCACATGATGATACATGAGATGAGTTTAAGGAAATATATTGACGAGTTAAGCACAGATACAGAGTTCCTTTGATAGAGTTGCAAAGTGGGACAAGTGTCCAGGTGTCAGTCAATAAAAGTGCTGTTCATTTTCCTCGTAGACGTTTATAGGTAACTGATAGTTGGAGGGCGGACTGTAGATGGATATAAAACTTTACCATCTGAATCACGAGTTTAAAACGTTAAAATAAATGTAGGTCTTTAATAATAAAAAAAAAGAAAAAGTCAAGACTTTCTGTATAAAAATGTAAAAGCTATGACTGGTGAGAAAAATCCAGTCACTGAGCTGAAAATGATATGATATGCACTGCTATTGACAGGCTCCAGCTAAAGATTATGCTTTGTACCTTAACAATGCATTCAAAAGTTTAAAGATCAGGCACTTCAGGACGAGCAAAAATGTTTCATCAAAGCCCAAAAATAGATGAAACAAACACACCAGACTGCCTACAGAGCTGAGAGGTTATTTTAGTTTGCAGTTTTCACAAACAGACAGAGTGGGATGAATTGACTTGAATACTGTTGAGAGAACATCGGAACCAGCGGTCATTATGATTTATCTGATAGGCTATTGGCAAAATAATCTTACAATAGGTCAAACTTCTGTAGGAAACAGCCTTCTAGTGTCAAACTCTGCACAGTGAAGCTCAAATCCCTGTATTAAAGTGCTCTGCGGTGAATATTCACCAAAAAAAAAGTTGAAATATTTCACTTTCAGACACTGGGTCAGTATTATATGATTGAAACTCGTGACTCAAAAGGAATTTGCAGATGTGTAAAATTTTGTTTGCAGTGATTGCCCCGTTTCGCATATCATTTGAATGCGGCATCTCTGCAGTGCTACATTCAAATAATATGCGATATGACTCTTGTGCTTCACTTTTTTGAACCTCTGGTGCAAAAACTACACCTCACCCAGTTTTAAGGTCTGTGACACGGAGACAGTTGGTGGAGTCCAGTCCCACACGGCCGTCCCGCACCACGCAGCACAGCAGGGGCCGAAGCTCCGGTGAGATCCGGTGCAGTGCGACCTCAGGGGACATACTGCTCATTGTGTCCGCTCCAAGGAGTCTGTGGACAGGACACACAGGCAGAAGTTGAAGGGATAACGCAGTAAAAGTCAAAGTATGTGAGTTGCATCACGTACTGTAAATGACACGGTCATGTTTCTTTCCTGGGTGTAATGGAAACGTTGGTATGCGCGTCAGAATCGGTCAGAATCAGTTAGGTAATCTATTCCGAGATTTTGACTTTTTTGGGGGGGCGCACGGTAAACGTCCGCCAATATGAAAATGTGTTTAGGTGAGAAGAATATGATGAAACTGGACAGGAGCACAACATTGAGACGGTAATAAACATTTTCTATGACACCTGTCTCCTCTCCATGTTTATAAACTGACTTGTAGACTGAACGCTCGGTAGCTATCGTTAGTTTACCTCATACTGTGTCAAATTGCTGCAATTTGACCGTTCGGTTTACTTAAAAAACAATGTGTCCAGTATCATAAATTGAAATATAACCTACGGTGTGTGTTAAGAGTACCTGAATGAGCTGGAAAGTCAGATATTTTAAGCGTTGGCTGCAATGTTTACTTCATGCTCCCAAACATTTCCGCTACATGTTGTTTGGGTCCTTAGTCACTTAGCTGTCCGTGAGAATGCCTGTTTATACAATTATTATTATCATCCGAAGAGCCCCATTTCTTATAATAACATTACTGATAAAAGCTTGTTTTATTTGACTTACTTAAGCATGAGCAATTTTGCGCAACAGTAAACACGTAGGCACTTATTCAATCACAACAATGGGTCCGGCAGTAGCAGTAACATTGCAGCTGATATTACGCACTTTGACCCGCTTGTCTGTCTGCAGTTGTTCACTCTGCTAGAGCAAAAAAATTAAATGCAAGGTAAATAATATGTTGCATTTCTCTAATTTACAACAATTTGAATCAAAACACTTTATGTGACGTAAGCGTTCGTCCAATTAAGCTGGGTCATATTCTTTTTATGTTTTTTTGTGATTTATTGCACAATACTCCTGCTAGCTAATCTTTCCACAGCTGTAAGTTAAATAATATTTGACCAATGTTGCTCACTCAGTTGCTGTAAAGTTATAGCTTTATATTTGATTTGTGACATTTTGGCGTTTATCTGGCAGCTACAGAGACGTTACTGATTTGCACAATAAAGATTTATGCAAAGTTTATTGCATAGTAAGCCAATACTACATGGTGTATACTATAAAACATCACTTTATGCAGTAGAAATATAACTATTTACATTATATTGGAGTACATCTTACAGGTAAATACATTAAGGATTTGACACTTGTTATATGTATTTTATTTATAATACTTTAAGTAAGAAGTTTGTAACTTTAGTAAGCACCTACTTAAGTATATATCAAGGAAGTGCTAACATAAAGGAAGTGTTCACAGTTTTTCAAGTCCTTCATAAAACAACAGTCAGGTGCCCAAATCAACATTGAAGCATGTTTTTCTTGCTGTAATCATTCCTGCTGTTCATTCTGACCATTAGAAGATCCGTTCATAATGTACTTACAATTTAAGAGACGGGGTCCAAAATCCACAGTCCTCCTTCCGTGCAAATATGTATTTAAAAGTTTATCTGAAGCAAATATGAAGCTTCAGCGTCCAAATGAATCAAATCAAGTAGATAACTTTCAACATTACAGTCGTTTTAGTGCCAAAGTCCCTCTTTTTGTTACCATACTTCCACCACAGCTCAACAGGACAACGCTGTCCAAGGAAACACAAAGAGGGAATTTGATTCTAAATAAGACTTTAGATGTGGCAGATATCTACTTGATATGACTGACTCAGACTGCCTCATATAAACTGCAGATAAACTTTGAAATGCATTTTTGGACTAAATGACTGTGTGGATACACTGTGGATTTTGGCCCCCATCACATTGCATTGAAAGCACATTTGAAGTGGATCTGTTAACAGCCAGTATGAACCGGAAAAATGATTACAGTGAGGGAAACCTCTTTCACTGTTCAGTTGGACAGCTGAGTGTTGCTTTAAGATGACTTAAAAAAATGTGAACCTGTCCTTGAATTAAGTACTTGTGTAATCAGCCTTTAATATACAAATATACTGTATACTTGAGTACCTACACATTTATATAACATATGTGCACTTTAATGCGTGACTTTTACTTTTAAATCCTACTATATTGTAATATTTCCCCTGCTTTTCTTAATATAAATGGTTTAATTAAGTTCAATGAGTATATTTTAAAACGGCATTAATATATAAATAAACTAAAGATGGGAAAAGAGGCATAAACACTGTATGAGTACGTGCAGCAAGACCAGTGTTTCTACACAAGCCAGTCTTGCTGATACATGGCTGGGAAATTCCACCTACATGGGAGTGATTCAGAACTGCTTTCAAAGTACACAGTAGAAAGAGCCACAGTAAAATATGTTTCGTTGGTTATCATCTAACCATTATGGGTGGATTGTATTCAGTCTTATTAGTTCAGCATTTAACTATAGTTTAGTTTCCTTTTGACTATTAAATCGTTGGGACAGTATGACACCAAGAATGAAAAAAAAAACCTTTAACAAGCTAAGTGTGTGTGTGTGTGTTTGGGGGACTGGGGGTGTAATGAGAGCAGAATAAGTGTTTTGGTGATTATAGTCATTATCTAAATTTTTTTTTTTTTAAAACATAAATGGTCATATGATTGTAATAACAATCATTATCCAGTTAAGTCTTAACTGCCCAATCAGACAAAAGCAAAATATGTAATCTTACTAGTTTTTAAAAACGGGTTCAACAACCATTTCTTTTTCATTTTGCTTACGGCTCAGTCTAAATTGTTTAACCCTGATTTGCATTTAGACTAAACTGCTTGAATGTATGACTGCAGTCATTTTAGAGCACGCTTTGCTCAATTAAGTCCCAAAATGTGTGTGTCAACATGTAAATCATCTCTTAATTCATTCATTTGGCAGATACACCGTTCAGCTTGAGGCTGTGAGTGGAACCTTATGAGTAATGCTTACATACACCTTTTACATATCCGCTGTACGACACTTATGCAGGTCGGTCAGCTATGATAATTCAGCCTCAAATTCAACATGCACAGGGAGAATTTTAAGAGGGTTCCCTGCTGTTTCAAGTGGTCTGACAATGCAGATCTCATAATATTCACCTGCAGTGGAAGCGTGGAGAGTTCTAGTCTAGCTTTTCATGCCTTGCAGAGGGAAGACAATATGCTGCGAGATGTGGGAGAGAGAATTGAGCCATCCTACAGCCAGCGGCCAGGCTTTCCAAGTCTTCCACTGCCTAGGAAGAGATTTGAAGAGATTAACACACTAGCATTAGCTCTGATACAAGCCGAGGATTGAATTAATTAAAGACTTTGCCGGGCTGCGGTGCATTCACGTGGTGTAGCATTGAAATATCCCCACACCCCCAATGAGATTGGAACCTGTCCAACTCAGCCAGTGATGAATGCTCTATTTTTACCTTCTTCCTTGTTTCAGTCAAGCTCATGCTAATGTGGGAGATAAATAATATCAAGTGATTTTTGTTTGGAGGCTGTTGAGAAACTAGTTTACATATTTTGCCTGAAGTGCCCTCAAGAATTCTGTTACATTAGTTCTTTGTCCTGAATTATGAGTTGGTTTCACTGGAAAGGCCTGGACCAATGTTGGGAAATTCAAGAATCTCCTAACTCATCAACATGTTATTCAAAGTGAAGAATTGTAATCTTGTACTTTAAGATATTTCATGTCCTGAAATGAGAACGACCAGCAAATAACACAAATGTGTCTTAATCAGATCATGACTGAAGAGGCTTTTGATGTGATGGTGGTTGGTTCCTGTATGACGGACTTGGTGAGGTGAGTAAACTCAGAACTGCTGATCTGCTAATTGACTAGCAGCTTAATGAAACAAGGTTGTCAGATGTGCTTCCTTAAATTACCGTAAATCAATCTTCCTATTTTATGAGAAGGCTCAGTACAAAAATCTGTTAACTAAAATGGGTTCAGGAAACTCCTCTGCTTCCTCAGGTGTGCCCAAAAGGAAGCAGCACATTGGGCAAGTTTTCATTGCCATATTAGGACATGTATTTCAAAAATGTGCTGCAGAGTTTCTCAACCTTTGGGTCAAGACCCTTTATGGTATTGCTTAATAGGTAGATGATTTTGTATGAAGTTTCTAAGACTGATATTTTTGATCAAATGTTTCAAGTTCAAATACAAGATAATTTAATTGTCACGTCAATATAAAACGGAACATACAGCAGAATGAAATTTTCCTAACAAGACCAGGCAATTAAAAATAATAGTTTTAACTACATTAGAATAAATGAAACAAAGCACAAAAACATTACACTTCTCAAGTGTGAAGTGTATAAATGATATGTATATGTATATCTGTGTATATCGTCATCTCTAAAAGTTTAAAAACCTTGTTTTACAGCTCTGGACCAGTACAATTAGTCAATTAATTGATTGGTCAATTGACAGAAAATTAACCAGCAACTATTTTCATAATTAATTCATTGTTTTTGTCATTTTTATTGGAAAAAAGCTGAAATCCTCTGGTTGCAGCTTCTTAAATGTGTAAATATTTCCTGGATTCTTTACTCTATGATACTGTACCATTGATTGACATTTTTCACTAATTTCTGACATTGTATAGACTAAACAACTAATCATCATCGATCTCTAATTTATAGGACTTTTTATCTGATTTCTGTGGTCCCCAAGCTGTGGGTTTGGTTTAGGGTAGATAAAAATGAAGACACAATAAGGTATGAGAAATAAAATAGTATTCCTGTTACACATAATTATGTTTATTTTTAAATTAAGTTAAGGATAACTAATAGGGCCATGAGGCCCATGTAAGCTAATTTCACAATAAACAAAGGAAAACCAACAAATCCAGATAAAAAAAAAAATCTGAGTACAGGCCAAGAAATAAATACAATCCCACCAATGCAGGACAAATAACAACAGAAATAAAGTAATGGGCAACATATACATCAACACGAGGGAGGTGACAACTCTAGGTGGCCTTCTCCATTAAAGTCTCTGAGCTAACGTGCATAGACAAAATATTAACCCTATATTTTTGCTTTCATTTTACTTTTTTTTAACTTTTTTTTTTTTTAACTTTTTCATCTCCTTTTTTTTCTAGTGAAATTCTTCCACTTCCTTCGGGTTTTAAAATTCTTTCAAATAAAACAGTCAAAAAAGGGAACAAGAGCAAGACTCTACAGCCATGCTAGCAGCTCTGTGAGTCTGTAATTAGGTACAGTGGTGCTTTGAGTTAAATGCTAACGTCAGCATGCTAACATGCTCACAATGTTAGTTGTTAATGTTAGTTTAGCGTGTTATATCATGCTAACATTTGCTAATTAGCACTAAACTCAAAGTCCAGCTGTGGTTGACGGGAACAGTCCAGCTGGATGTGATTAGTTTTACAGATATTTGGTCATAAAACAAAATACTAGACAAATAAAAGTTTGGACTTATCCTGGTGAAGCTAGAGGAAAAGTCAAGGGATCAAGTTATTGCACTTCATCCCAAGGGGAACGTGAATGTGTGTACAAAATTTCATAGCAATCCATCTAATAGTTGTTGAGATATTTCAGTCCGGACCAAAGCGCTGGACCAACAGGATGACCGACACTGACATCCTAGCTAGCATGGCTAAAAAGGTTAAACTGAACATTAATCATATCCACACTACGACCATAACCTGCGATTAAAGGTCACAACTAGACATTACTTCACTTTACAAGGTTACAAGCCAAAAGATTTAGGAACCAATGTTTTTAACTAATATAGTTTCACCACAGTGATCTTTGCCTAAAACATGTTTCCCTTTATTGTTATTAATCACCACAACAACCACCATTTTCCCTCAGGGATTTTATTTTGACATGCACGCTTGTGGAAAATATGGCATATGGGCTGATGGGTGTTTTCCATCACGGCTTGAAATGGACTGTACAGTCCTGTCTACACAAGAATAGAGGAAGTGGTCTAAACTTAGATAATGTTGCTGGCTCAGTCCTTGTCCTGAAAGCCCAAAATGTTATAGGGAACATCGATGGTCCTTTTGCTACTATCCATCTTTACATTTGACTTTAAAACACTTCACATAGTTTAATCAGCTGCTGTTGTAAGATATTAAAATTGCTTGATTACACTAGCAAGTTTTTATTATTAAAGAGAAACCAAAGAATCAATCCTGTCATTGATAGACGATACAGGTGTGATCATCACGTTAAATGTGACTCAGGTTTTAAAGATTCAAAGTGTGCACTTGATAATTACTGCTTACAAAAAATGTCAGCGTTGCATCATCCTCATACGTGGTGAGATTTGTTGAGCCTTTTCCCACAAATGATTAGTCATCAACTCCAGTTACAATGGATTAGTTGAGAACAATTTGTCACCCTCATTTACCAAAACCTTTGTGAGGAATGATGCAACCAAACAGACGCATGACGTTAATATACTGTCAGAAGTCTTCATAAGCTCCTGCCAACTAACCGTCCAGCTGTAAGCGTGAAGAAAGTGCATCGTTTGAACTCGTGCGACCGTTTTATTATAATGCTTGTATTGTATTTGTTTATGCGAAAACCGGGAAAAAAAAATAACTGTCACCTGGTTGCCAGCAAATGGAGATCTGAACAAACAACCACAATCTGTGCTGCTGGGAAGAAAAAAAAAAAGTTTCATGGCACTCTTGCGAGCACGCACTCCAACTCAAGTTGTCACATTTTTAGTTGTCGCTCTGTTCCACAAGTCCCTACTTATCAAAAACATATGCCTTCTCCTACTGTTTTTTTTTTTTGTTGTTTTTTTTTTCTTTTTTGAAAGTATTTATTTTGTTGCTCATTAGCAATTCAACCCATGACTCTGCGCTTTGAAGGGCAGGAGTTGTCAATTAAGACCCTAATAAGCTAACGGGAAATGGTCTGTTTCTGGAAAGTGTGTCTGCATGTGTGTGTGTGTGTGTGTGTGTGTGGGGTTGGGGCTTTTTGGATGGAGGTCAGAATGGGGAGAGGGGAGGGTAGTTGGAATACATTCGCACCCCTTCAAAGTGATATGCATGGCTTTGAAGTTAGAAATCCAGTTGTCTTGAACAGCCAGTGTTTGTGTGGCGGTACAATTGACTGACAGACATGAAGGCACACACACACACACACACACACACTCACTCCCTCTCTGCTTCTGCCTTGCCATTCAAGCACACAACTGTAATACAAATCTCTGTAACATGTTGTTATAAAATATCAGTCTGGCTGTAGAGCATACTATGCTCCATTTTTTTTACAGCATGTTGTTTGGTAGTAAAAGGTTGTGTGTAATTGCCGTCTATCTGCAGTGCACAGAGAGGAGGAGCACAGCCAGCAAGGATTTTAACCCATTGTCAAAGCCATACAGTGCCCCCTACTGCCACAGTTTACTGACTGGAGACACTTTTCACCTGCAGCTGAAACCTGAGTTCCCCAAATTCTGGAGCAGATCCAACATGTACCACAGGATTGTTTCTATCAAAGCACAGTAATCGCTATTTTATCCAATGTTTTTATTAAAACGGTTCCAAAATTTGAGCTCCAGCTGTCAGGTAGTCAGTCCATTAAACCATATTTCTTAGTGTAACTATTCCTCAAAATATTACTCAGTGAATGCAACTGTAGCTGAAGTGTTTTATGCTTAAATGATCGGTTACTGTAACATACCTGCGAGTGAGTGCAAATTGTTGGATTTCTAACTCCTGTATAACCTTTCAGACCATATTTTAGTGCACTGGTTCTCAATCTTTTTGCCCCATGATTCAGATGAAGGGATGTTTACCTGTGATCCTTATGTCAGTGTGTCGTGAGAATTTCTAATATTTTTTTCCCTTCTCCTATTGTTTTATTTGGATAAAAACAAATTACTTTTAAATTTAAAAAAAACAAAGATTAGTGAAAAGTCAGGAGAAAGAATGTTATTTTTGTTGCTCAGTAAGGTACTATGAGACAGCCTCTGATGTTTAAAATATGATATCAAACATTTTCAATATTTCTTCTAAATAAAATTTCTGTCTGGCAACCTTTTATGCAAATATTTAAAAAGAAGAAACAAATATGTGATGTTTCCATAAGTGCGACCAATTCAGAGTCTGAAGAGGTTGATAAGTGGCTTATTATATCCCCAGATGTAGGCTGCTTCTGACCACTGAGTGAATAATAGCAACATGCACGTGGCTCCAACAAATGGTTCGACCACACAAAAATAAACACCCACGTCCTACTCCGACACTGAACCTCTTGTTAGCAAAGCAGCTTACCGTGTCCATGTAAGGTATGCTTTGTTGCTGAACCTGTTCTCTGTGAAATCTCTTCACCTTGCCCTGATTTGCCAGAGCTTCAACCAAAGGGACCTTCACAGACAAGGAAAAATGATAGAAGATGAGAACAAAAACCTCTCCCTAAAGAACTACTTGTCTGGGACATGAGTTGAAGGTTGTCACACTTAAATGGCTTCCATGTTTAGTTTAACCATGTGGTATCCATACTGATCACTGTCATTTTACATCCTGTATGTGTTGATTAATATAGGCAAAAGTTTGAACTCACTCTCTGTTTTTCATTTGATTGTGACGTTCACTTTGGAGACTGTGTGTGGAACTGGAAAAACAAGCTCTAATTCAAACCTTGAAAACATCATTTCAGTTTGTTTTTGCCCAAGTCTACTTCCCCGTGTTCCTCACCAACAGCTGAGGAATTACTTTAATAGTCAGAGGACAGGGAAATGAGAGCCAGCCTCAAAGCAAACACTTGCACGTCACTGAACACCTGCTTTGGTTCCGTGGGAGAAAAAGCACTGAGGTTGCACTTTAGCACATAACTGTCCTGTTTGTTTGGTGCACTCACCACAGACAACAATAGCCATGTGTCTCTCTGGGCATGAGGAGGCGTGGGTGGGTTTATTTAAGAATTTCGAAATGTGTTTATTTAACTTTATTGTATGTTAAAACTTTATGTTGCACTTAAACGTTTAGATCAAATATGTCAGTTTCCTGGGCATTTTCATAAAACAGGAAGGCAAAGCATTGTTTATTGACCTGTGTAGGAAGGTCACAGAAATTCTCCTGTTCACATGACAAGCCTTTCACCCACAATACCTGACAAAGAAACTTTCTTTGTTAGTTTAGTCTTGTAAGGCACTAAACAAGAGGGCAGGCAGAGGAACTACAGTTCATTATATATAAAGGTTAATTGTCTCCTGGATCTAGTTTTATACTCAAGAGGCAAATGAAAGAATGGTATCAATTTTCTCATCTAACTCAGCAAATAACCATTTTCATATTTAAGCTTTACCCTCCACTAAAATTAGCTTAAAAGCCCCCAAAGGTTTGTGAAAGTGCCCTGCAAATAAAAAAAGCTTGTTAAATCAGATATACTGCCTCTAAAAGATCAAAGCTCTCAAGCATTGTAGCTTTTCACGTACAAATGCAGAAAATCTAATTGTCATCATATCATATCTTCTTCCATCAAAAATGTCATTTATTGTTTGAGTACCTTTTTAGCCTATGTGAAGCAAACAAACTTTATCGACCAGAATTTCCAAACACAAAACTTGCATTTGTATTTGTAGCAAATGTGTAACATGTCTGTATGCTAAAGTAGAAGCCACAACCAGTTACTAGTTAGCTCAGCAAAGCATAAAGATTGACATGGGGAAAGTGCTAGCCTGACTGTGTCCAAAGGTCCAAAAAAAATCTGCTACCAGTATTTCCAGTGATGCAAGAAACAGTCAGATCCCTCACTTAAGTAAAAGTACCAATATTCCATTACAAGTAAAAGTCCTGCATGGAGATCAGTATTAGCAGCTTGATGTAGTTAAAGCATTGCAGTAAACTGATACATTATTATGTATATATATTATATATGACAACATTAGATTATTAATACTGAAGCATCAGTGTTAGAGCAGCATGTTACTGTTGTAGCTGCTGGAGGTGGAGCTAGTTCCAACTACTTTATATACAGTTAGCTAATTTAGTCCAGTGGTTCCCAGCCTGACCCCAAAGGGTCACCAGATAAATCTGAGGGGTCATGAGATGATTAATGGGAGAGGAAAGAAGAAAAAACAAAGTTCTGACACATATATCCATTTTTGAGTTTTGGGATTCTTTCTCTTATCTTTGGATAAATATCTTTGGATCAATATTGGATCATCGGAACATTCATTGAAATGCAACCATGTGAGAAGTTTAGAGGGAGAAATCACTGTTTTGTGTAGCCGTTAACAACACATAGACATGTGAAATGTGACTCTGACTACACACTGCTTTTTGTAAGAAATCAAAAGCCAAAGAGCTTGGAAATCACTGGTTTCATCTTGAACAATGTGTTGTATTTTAAAAGCTTGTTATATTATCCATTGTGTCAAATCTTCATCTGAAAAATAACTAAAGCTGTCAAATTAATAGAAAGTGCAACATTTCCCTCTGAAACGTAGTGGAGTGGAAGTGTAAAGTAGCATCACATGGAACCACTCAAGTTAAGTAAAAGTACCTCAAAATTGTACATAAGCACAGTACTTGATGTAAATATACTTTGTTACTTTCCACTGTTGAGCATTTCTAAAGCTCACTAATTAACATGTTGTTTCTTTGTCAACATGTTGTGATTTTACCGGTGGTAATGTGCCAAACTATTTCTTGGCTGGCCACAGTAACTTCCTGGAGTTCCGTTGTCACAAAGTTTATACCTATCTTTAAATATAAAAATACATATGTATAAGACTTTCTCCTGGCAAAAAAATGTGTGTGAGCAATATTTTTCACAGCAAGAGTCACACAGTGATGACACAAATGGTAAAAATTTACTGAGACAGAAGCACCAAGAAGTAGTGTAGGTAATGAGTGTGTGGAGGAGGTGTGTGTGTGTGTATATGTGTGCGTGTGTATTTACATGTGTTCAGCCTTTGTTCCGTTTCCTTCTCACCATATTTCAGCCTCACTGACCCTACATCCTGTTATAGCTTTGGGAATTTTAGTGTTTTCACACGCTGGTGCAAAAACAGCAGCATTTATAACAACCTCCAGTGTTTGCCATCAGCGTCTCAGTTACTGGAAATCCTGGGATTGAGGGAACTTACTGTAATAGCACACCTGCCACAAACACACTCACACACACACACAAAAGTGTAAAAAAGAGCAACAACAGGGTGAAAAACAAGTTTATGACAACATTTTGCCATCCGCAAATCCTTTGGCTCTGGGCAGCACTGGCCAGGGGCCAAACCACAGTGTCTTGACGTACAGTATGAGGCTGTCTGTTGTCTCTCCCCCATGTTACTCACCATCCACTCTGTGATTGGAGGAATCACAGAACAGACAGCTCTCCCTGAGGGCACCCACCTGTGGCATATCAACCTTAAGGGGAGGGGAGGGGCTTTACCCAACCCTGATGAGTCAGGATTACTGGTGCAGCCAGTGTCAAGTTGAGACATCTATGCGTTTTGCCTGTTGCATCATTTGCAAATTTGAAGACATTGCACAGGCATATCTGACTGAATGTCTAAGCAAAATGCTATTTTTTAGAGTGATGAGGCACTTTTTGAGTTCATGGTCTGTCTGTTTTTGTTGAGACTGTTGTGAGTGAGTATGGAATATGGGAGCGGTGAAAAAACACTCGAGGAAAAAAAAAGTGCTCCATTCATTCTGGCAATGTTTGCATTTTGTTGACCTTTCTGTGAAAGACCTTCAAAAAACCAAGAGACATAATCCTCTGCAGACCGTACAAAAACCTCTCATTTGTATGTTTTTGCACATTTTACAAGCATAAATAAATAGCTTAGCCAGGGAATGATTTAGCCCTGAAGTCTTACCTTCACATTTTGACATTTCCCCTTGTACCTTGGTTTCAATGCACAACACTCACAATGCCAAAAAAAACATTTTTCAAACTTTTATCTGTAGTGTAAAAAGTCTTTTGAGAGTTGAGAGGAAAAAATTAATTCACATTCAAACTCTGAGCATGTTTAAGCATCTGTTTAATCTTATCAGATAAATTCCTACTCCTCGAGATTGTGTTCACTGTCTATGTTTCACCCACAGCCAGGCACCAAGGCTACCCAAAGCAGGGGAAACCATCCACGGTCATAAGTTCTTCATCGGCTTTGGAGGAAAAGGGGCCAACCAATGCATACAGGCTGCAAGACTGGGGGCTAAGACTGCTATGGTCGGCAAGGTATGACACCAGAATCAAGTTTATAGCCACACACTGCACTGCTCTATCAGTTTGTGTTTCAGTGTGTGTTTGTTTGGATCCTAGCACGAATGTGTGTACGTCCACAATAAAAAAAGAGTTGCTTGTCCAACCTTTGGCTTATCCAAGTCTTACTCAGTACAAATAATCAGCCATCAGCTACCATAGTCTACCAACTAGTTAACAACTCCCAAAAACCATTGTTCACACTTAAGTCATTTCACCACATCAACTCTCCGTGCCTCATTTTCTCTTGATCAATACCATACCGCATGCATACGCCCACCCACGCTTGCGAGCCTTCAAACAAGCCTATTCCCATACCATACAACCCCAAGTCTCCAATCAGTAAGCTTAGAGTGGCCTTTCAACCCGAGCACTAAAGCAACGAAGCCCCACCTCTGTCAGAACAAAGAGGCCCAATCGATAACAACCCAGTGCGGGAGGAGCTCTCCGGGCATGGGGAGAACCCAAAAATAGACACCCGGGCTTGTCAAAAACATCCAAGACGGAAGACCGCTCTTCAAAGAGAATGGGGCCAAGCAGCCAATACCAGCCCAACCCACTATCAGAGGCAGCTAGAAGTGCCCGCGTTTTGGCACGTTTTTTGAAAAGCGTGGGTTCGAAGTAGGCGCCTCTGGGCAAGGTGGGGACCCCTCCACAACCCAAAGTAGCTACAGATGTGGACATCCCAGTGCGGATCAGGCGAAGAGGGGAAGGAGGGAAAGAAAACGAAAGCGAGGTGGGCATGAAGAGGCGTGAAGGCGGGGTTATCGTGTCTTCAAGGCTTGGCGCAGCTGGTCGTGTGTTTGCACGTGTGTGCGTTTGTTGACTTTTGTGTGTTCGTTTTTGCACATTTTCGGCGGCGGCACTTTGCCAGTATGCTGGCAGGGCACACGAAAATCCAACCCAACTGAGGTTTGAGTATACCACTTTTCAAAAGTTGCCGCTAACCAAGTCTGACCCCGCTTGACACCCTCTTTGTTGTAATCGTTTTGCCTTCCATCTTTCCTAGGTTGGTAAAGACTTCTTTGGAGACAATTATATCCAGAATTTCAAGGACAATGGCGTACACACAAGTAAGATAGATGTTTGTTTTGCTTTACATGCCAATTTGGTTGCCATTTCCATGTTGCAAGGCACAAAGATCACATTCAGGGCTATGCTTTTTAGTCTGCATTTTGTAAATGCTTTGTAGTTACTCAAGGCTTATGGATATACCGGAAAGTTTCCCTACTTTTGAAAGAATCTAGTGTTATAGCCAGTGATTGTTAAGCCAAATGGATTTGTTGTGAAATGAAGTTGCTTTTCAAAGGCTATGCAGTGCACATTTAGACTCCAGATGTTTCTAGTCTGTCTACTTTTCATAGCCAAAACCAGTCGTAGAGCCAAATGCACTTGCAAGCAATTAGTAGAGATTAGTATGCTGACATTTTGTCTTTTTTTAGATGTGTTTGTTAAAAGTTGTTTTCAGTTTTTGGCCACAGCCCGAAAAAGAAAAAAAAGCCAGAAAAGTTTATTTTTTTGGAGAAAGACAAATAATGCTTTCAAACTCTATTTTGCACCTTTCATCTTCCGTCTCTTTCTCAGACTTTGTAGGGCAGACCTCTGACGCAGCCACAGGAGCTGCCTCCATCATTGTCAACGATGCAGGTAAATGCTTTTGCCGCTAGTCTATACCACCCTGCTGAGATCCTAAAAGCTCTTTGAGTTGTAGAAATGGTAGCATGCACACACAACCAAGACTGCATGTGTGCTTTAAGTGCCCTCTTTCTCACTGTCTCTCACACACACACCCATGCATTCAGTAAGGCCATAGACTCACCACTACTCAAGTCACTGTAATCACTGCACATACACAGACGCACTCACATACACAAATGCTTAAGTGCCCCAAACAATGCTGAGTATTCACAGGTTCCAATTTGCCACAAAATCCAAGCCCTTTCACACAGAGACCAATTTCTGTCATGTAGCAAATACAGTAAGGTGATGTAAAATGCTGTGACGTGTGAATGCACTATTGTGTCTGCATCCTTTTTCTACCATTTAACATAGACAGGAAATGTTTTAAAGCACATCCTGAACAATGCAGTTAATTGTTCAAATTAATTGTTTTGCAAGAAGACGCAGGTGGCACATTAAGAGATAGGAATGCACAAATTATAATCCATAAAACACCATGCTTGTGCCATTGTGCATCAGTGTGAAAAGATCAGTCAATTATGTGTTTAGCTCCTAATTGGTAAAAAGGAATGTTCAAGAACAAAACCAAAACAAATAAACTGTAAAGATAGATAAAGGAATATGAGGGTTTATGTGTTTGAAATTGGGTTTTAAGTATTTTATAGGTTACAATATAATGACAAATTGTGTTTATGCTTAATACAACAAGTTCCTGAAGTACCTGAGCTCCCATTTTACACTGATATCTAACTTTTTTCAAAGCCAAATGTCAGTCGGTTTATTGCCCTTTTGGATTGGCAGGCAAAGTTAGTAAAAAATAAAATGAACAGTATATCACTGCAGTTTTATGTCACATAGCCCCAATTTAACCCTAGTTGTGGCACACAAGAGAGTTCCAATGGAGTCTGGTAGTCATCATTCAGTGGCTGTTGTATCCTCATACATTTCGTTTGGTGTCCATGGACAGGTGAGAATGCCATTGTGATTGTGGCCGGTGCCAACATGCTATTAAGCAGTGAGGAACTACAGGAAGTTCTTCCAGCCATCAGGTGTGCAAAAGTGATGGTTTGCCAGCTAGAGATCAGCCCAAAAACATCTTTGCAGGCACTACGCATGGCTCAGGACAACAAAGGTGAGTGGGTGTCAATGTACTACATGAAAGTTAGTCTGCAGCAAATGTGCAGGTCATTAAGAAGTCCGAAAATAAATTATCTATGATTGTATAAAAAAGTATAAAAGAATTGTATACATATATTAGTGTCTTATATTACATATAAGATACTGTTATATAACACTTCTCTGCTGTATAGCTGTGTGCTCAGTATATATGGCTAGATACATTGCTTCTATCATAATCTTCATGCATGACCATAAAATACTGTAGGACTATTAAACGGGAGGGAAGACAGTTCATTAAACTAGCCAACAAATAAGCTATATGAGGAGGCAAACCACAATTTTTTTTTCAAAAATGTATTTTGTCAAAAGATACATTTTATGTGGAGTATCTCACTTTGAATGCAGTTCCAACATTACAATGTGGTTACAACATTAAAAGTATATTATAAATTAAAAATATTCAATTAGTGCAGTTCCCATCAAAAGCATGCATGTTTGCTTATTATTTCTCGAGAACCAAAAATGTTTGTACCAATTGACAAACTTTTTAATTTAAAATGATAAGGAATTAATATATTAAATGATTTTAATCAAGACAGAAACTTCACCAGTGCGACTAAACTGAGGTTAAACCGTTGAAGCAGTTTACAGCCTTCCATTGGTTGATTCTGCCGCCAATCTGCACAACATGTCTGCTCTCCTATTGGCTAGTTTTACTACTTCCTGTTTTTTTCTCCTGTGTGCACTCGTTTTTCTCTCTTGGGCACTTTGACTGAATAGGGTACGTGCATTTGTCTCACTCAGACAGTCAGAGCCCAGAAGTCCTGCCATGCTGTGATGTGACAGTGTTTATATCAAACAGCCCCCACTGAGAGCTGAGTGGCTCACTGTTCACTTGTTTATTCAAAGCTTTTTAATATAAAACATGGCTCATGTCCAATTTGCACCATATTTGACACTGCACGTCCTTGAGTCCCCAGCAATACACCCACCCAAGTGTGAAATCGATTGGATTAACAGTTCTCAAGATATGTCAAGGACATACATACAGACAGACAGACAGACAGACATATTCCTTGCTTTTTAGTTAAATTAATTGCAGTGCCTGTTTAGAACATGTTTGAGACATCCTGCAGTAAATCTTGAATGTACATGCCAAGTTTCATCCACAGTACACAGTTTAATAGTAGAGCATAAGTCTCCTAGACTTTTTCAAGTTAACACTACAGATGTAATCACACCTCCGACCACAGTATGGGTTGCAATGGCAGAGTGGCGCTGTCCATATTTCCACTCCTTGTCTCCACGTGCAGAAGAAGAAGCAAATCAACATTGTATATGAGATATATTTTATATATATTTCCCAAGAACCACCCATCCAAACAACTTCACACTCAACACTGCACTTCCTTGTTTCCCCAGCAATCTACCTGCCAGGTATGAAGTATATCGGATGAACAGTTCTCGAAAACATACGTACATACTTAGATACATACACACATACATACATACATACATACATACATACATACATACATACATACATACATACATACATACATACTAACAGACAGACAGAGATTCCTTGTTTTATATAGAGAGATACACAAATCTTATGACAAAGGTGGAACATGTAGTAAACACGCTCAGCGGGAGTGTTGTTTTGTTTCTTCTTGGCTTGTAGTCTCATTCCACTTGCTCTCTGGCAGTGGCCTAAAGGCATTAGTACATTTCAACCAAAGAGCATGTTGGCTTTGTCCACCACCATGTGAAACCCCCACCCCTGCACCCTGCCAATGTCAATATTAGGGGGGGCTGTAAAAGACATTTCAACAAGCACACCCACTCCGCACATCGATTGTCCAGATGTGTAGGTGAGAAAGTAAGCAGCAGCTCCTCTTTTTCTTTTTCATTATTCACACAACTACTTTCATCACTTTTTGTGTGTACAAACGAGTGCAACACCATGTGATGGCGTGATCTGCCAGTGTGGAGATTCAGAACAGCAGTGCATTTTTTGCCCTCAAACGTGTTCAGAAGACACTTCGTACTAACCAGTTTCTTTCCCCAGCCTTAGAGACGACTTTAAAGCAACTGACTTAAGAGAATCCAGTAATTGCCACTTGTGGCCACAGTAGCAGCTCTTTAGCAGAATTGACATAATCTCACTTTAAACCTCAAGATCGCTGATTTTTTTATTCATCAATTGATTTATTAGTCAGTGATTTTATAAGTCTGACCATTTGGTAGGATAGAAAGATACAGTCGTTTGTCTGTTTGCATTCCACATTTACAGTCCTCCAGAGAGGCTTCCCATGAACTCGTATCACTTTATCAAGTGAAGTGTGGGAAGTAGACAAACTTAAAATGGAAATGTATTTTGATGAATGTTTGTTCTGTGTCCTCACATTCTGCGTCAACTACCATGTTTGTACATGCATTCCTAAAACCCAAAACAATAAACAAG
The DNA here is from genome assembly GCA_029490765.1 of Euthynnus affinis. Classification (NCBI taxonomy): domain Eukaryota; kingdom Metazoa; phylum Chordata; class Actinopteri; order Scombriformes; family Scombridae; genus Euthynnus; species Euthynnus affinis. The sequence continues at coordinate 8,239,807 of CM055851.1, read as the reverse complement.
CCCTGTTCTAAACCGCCACCCTCCCTCCATCCCTTCCTTCTTCAAACCTTTTCTTGATAACCAGGTTACTGAGCTAGTCATCTTTAACAGCATCCTATTATTAGAAGTCCTCCACGTCATTGGAGACGTCTGGGGAGCTTCTCGCCCCTGTCATCAGGGCCTGTCGCCGGTAATCGCTCGCTGCAGGCTGCCAGAACGAAAGAGTTGCAGCCATAACTGTGTTGCAGATGGGATACCCAGATGGCCTCGCCGAGAGCCACCCTCTTTCCCCCGAGCCCCCCTCCTCACCGCGTCGACCGTACCACGGGATTAGGCTCAGCATGTGGCAGGAGAGAGGCAAAGCGAACCAAGACGCTTGGCAAAGATGCCACCTCGACGTACCACAGCATTGCGTAAATGGAGTTCTCTGGAGAGAATGGGTGTTAATGGGTTTGGCGGTGAGGATTTAATGACGCGGGGGTGAAGCGCCGCTCAAATTACGCAAATGTCACCATCAAGCCACACATACAGTGGATGCCAGCTTTCAACACTTGTCAAGATAACCTATTAAGAAGAGTTTATTCTCCTTGCATGTAATTATTTGAGAGGAAAACATGAATATATGTAATTTATTGCCATCTACCATTTAATATCAAGTAGTTCATGGAGTTAAATTAATTCTAAGAACTGAGGAAATGGTAGGAGTTGTGTAGTTTCACTCTTTCTTTCTTCTTCCGTCTTCACCACATCCCCCCTCCACCCCCACCCCCTTCCTTGTCTGAGCAAGAAGCCGCTTTTATATTTCTCACCAGATGCAATTAGAGCCTCTTAAAGCCCTTTCACATACGCACTGATGACTCATTTCTTTTGTGTGTGTGTGTGTGTGTGTGTGTGCGCGTGTTCATGCATGTAAAAGTGTGTGTGTGTGAGCTATCTCCATCTTCCTCTTGTTTCCCTCTGCCCTTGTTTTCCATCCACCTTTCCTCTTAAATCGACCACAGCGACAAACTGCTGTATTTTTGTACTTTCTGATACATTTCCCCCAGCGTTCTTGGCTGCTCTTCCAGCACATGTGCGACCAGACTTTGAACCTCCGAGCAAAAAAGCCCAGAGTCATGACACACACACGCACGCACGCTCCCCTGCCAGACGTGACTCAGTATGCACACAGCCCAGTATTACCACATCTGTCCCAGCAGCTGTGTGTGTGTGAGTCTGTGTGTGTGTGTGTGTGTGTGTATTTGTTTATGCACCTGAGTGTATTTGTGTGGTTTCACTAACACCTGGAGAGCAAAACAAAGCAACTTGAGACTTGACAGACTGGTTAATGTGACGTGTACAGTAGCGGCTCCTTGCATCAGCGAGGCAGATTCCTTCATGCATCAGTGTATTACGGATTTCACGCAAGCCGCTCACGTGTGCATATTGATAAGCCACCATCCTCGGGTTCCTTATTGCATGTATACTTCATGAGTGCTGGGAACTCGCATTTGACATCAGCATTGAAGTGACATGTTTGACGTAAACACTGCGGTCGCACCACAGATGGTAGATAGAAGAGCAGATAGTGAAAGACAAACTTGTACTTCCTCCTCGGCGTAGCCCATGATTACAAATAATAATACAAGACAATAGTCTGAGTAAGATAACAGCATGAGTAAGCCTTTTACATGATTCAGTGATATTTTCACCATTAATCTTATTTACATAGCATATTGTGGTTAGTGCTTCACTTCAAAAATGTGACCGATGGGTGTCTGTTAATGCCACTAAGTACTCCGCATATGTTTCCCTACAACATAATCAAGCTTACAATCAGCACAGGCTTTACGTGCGTTCCATTTTTACACTTAAGTGCAATCATCAGTTCAGTGTTTCAATATACTTACGAGCCTCTGAGGAAGCATAATGAGAGAGAAGAGCAGAGACTGAGCCCCATTTCTCTTAATCAAGATTCAAGATTGCTAATTGACAGTACAAGTTGCAGCTAAGAAGTGATTTTCATATATTCTTTCAATTAAATAGAAACCTTTTCCATATCACCTTTTCTATATTATTCATTTTTAAATCTCCCTTTTTAAAATCCTTTATGTTGTGTTTTTCATGTTCCTATTTCTTGCATCTATTTTTTGTGTGTTTTTTACGTTTTGTAAAGCACAATGCATTGCATCTTTTTCTGTGAAATGTGATATATAAATAAAGGTTTATTATTATTATTAGCATTAACATTATAATAAAGAGTTCAGTGTGCTTCGAACAGAGTAGGTTGTATGATACATTATTAGACCACATCTGAAGGTTAAAGTGTTAATAGCTTCAAAGAACTGATGCACTAAAGGCAGGGAAACCTACCATCATAACCTTTTCCTGGCTGCCTCTTGTTTAGCGTTTCTTTGTTGTCTCAACACAATAAATTGTTTTAAATGGATATAAACCAGCGCACGCTTTCGGGCAGCCTCTCTTTCGGACAGATGCACTCACGAGAAGTGACGAAAGTAGTTGTGTGAAGAGAGAGAAAGGAAAAAAAAAAAGAGAGGCTGCTTTGGAGAGTTACAAAAAATATTTGATTCTGCTGTTGGAAAAAAGGGGAGTTTCAGACACTGTTAGAGCTTTTTATCTGAAGTATACTGAGGCTTGAAGGCAGCACAAGAACAAAAGGCGCAGTGCGTAAAAGCCTTTTTTTTTTAGACCTATTTAGTCTGGCATATTAATATTTAAAAATGCCAACTGACTTTTTCATTGAGGCAAAGTTAATAAAAATAAATTGATTACACCCAGAACTATTGACAATAAACCAGAATTTATACAAATGAAACACACTATTCCAATAATATAAAAAATATTAACATGATATAGATAACAAGTGAGCCCATTATGAATCTATTTCTTCAGTCAGATCCACATATACTAAGGCATTTACTCTAAGAGTAAATAAAGGCTTTTACTATACCTTATCTGCTTATGTTGCCTGAGAGAGCCTAAAAAAAAATGTCTTCAAGCATCTTTTTCATGTTCAAGAGCTCTTTAACGTTTTATAGATGCACTGCATCGGAAATTGATCGAGAACTTGGCCTCTGCTCTCTTTTTGTGTTTACAGAACAATATAGTATTTTCTCCAGCATCAAAGTTCAGGCAACAGACTGATTTAAATATTAAACGTTCAATATTACATTCTAAATTCACATAGTATGAAATGCCTGTAAGCACTTAAAGTAGGATCATGACACATTTGACACTCGCTATTTTGCCAGCTACAAGTATAACTAAAGTTCTGTAGGTGGTGAAGATAGAATTAATTCAAGAATAAGAAGAGATTAAAACGGCATTTCATAGTGAAAGGAGGAGATGAGAAACAGATACAGAAGGCTGAGGAAAGGCGAGGAAAAAATAGGAGATGCCTCCTTTTATGCAGAACGGAGAGACATAGAGATCTCGCACTTGTCTTGGAAACCAAATTGATGAAAACTGAGGTGCAATTCAGCTGATGGAGACGGGAAGAAGAGCCCAGTGTCCCTTATTTTGTGACATGGCCTTATGTGGTTATACATACAGTGCAGTACAAGTGTGTGTGTGTGTGTGTTGAAAAGAGGGAGATATTATTTCCACTTTCACTTGCAAGCAACCCAGCATCCACCTCAAAGCGCCAGGTGGCCAAAGCCCTGCGCAAACCCACGCAGCTGCTCTCATGCCCACGCAAACACACACACACACACGCGGAAAGTAGGCACACACTTTTACACAACAGACTTTGATGTCACCAACACTAAACATATATTCCCCTCACATACGCACACACACACACACACACACACACGCACACACGCTTGCATGAGGCTTTATTTTGTACACAGAGATATCAGAATTAATCGCTTCGTCCAGCTGGGCTTATCCTCACACATACACAGAAATCATGGTATTAGACGCATTAATGCTTGCCGCTCATGAATATGCATTAGACAGTGATGTGCAACACGTACAGAGGATTACTTCTGACAAACACTCTTGCTCTGTCTCTCTCTCTCTCTCTCTCTCCCTCTCGTGCGCTCCTTAACACACACACAGAAAGGGTCACAACTCATCTCACCCACACACTGACACACATACAGTATATAGGGTTATATACCTCATGTTGAGCCTTTTCCACACATACAGTCCTGGAAATGCAGGGGTTACAGCGACAGGATGTGAGCAGCAGTCTTTTTTGCAGCGTTCTTTTCCGGGGAATGCTAATTTAATCGTTTAAAAGGTGTCTTTTTATAGAAGCTTATCCACTTGAGCTTTGCCTGCGAGAGCAATCCCCAGCGGTAGCCCACTAGCCTTTGTTCCCATTGAAAGCTTAATTAAGGTAATGCCAGACCTTGACAGTGAAGCTTAGCAAATGGAGAAAAAAAAAAGCATCACACAATTGTAAAATGTGTCACTGGGGGACATTGTCAAATTCGTATCCCTTAAAAAGCGAGCTGACAACTATAACTGGCTGCATTATTTAGAACAATTATATTTGTTCACCCTTGTTAATGACTGCTTGTTATCCTGAGTGACCTATAGATTATGATGTTTGACACTATGGTCAATAAAATGGATTACTGTCTGCTTTCTTGTTGCAGTGAAGACAATATTCAACCCAGCGCCGGCCATTCCTGACTTGGATCCAGATTTCTACAAAGCCTCTGATGTGTTTTGCTGTAATGAGTCTGAGGTAATGAATCACACACACACATACACTTTATTAGGTACACCTGTTCAGTTGCTCACAAATATCTAATCAGCCAATCACATGGCAGCAACTTAATGCATTTAGGCATGTAGTTTAGGCTGAAGTTCAAACCAAGCGACAGAATGGTGGAACAAAGGTGATTATGAGTGTGTGGTATGGTTGTTGTTGCTAGACGTGCTGGTTTGAGTATATCAGAAACTGTGATCTACTGGGATGGTGGTGGTGGTGTAAGGGTGTAGAGGATACATCATAGTACCAGTTGAGCATCCTCAAAATGCCACAGCCTACCTGAGTATTGTTGCTGACCATGTCTGCGCCTTTATGGCCACAGCGTACCATCTTCAATGGCTACTTCCAGCACTATACACTTACATTAATAAGTAAGCAAGAGGAAACTGAAACCTGTTGCTGCACCTGTCAAGCTGTGTATCCTCGCATGGCACCTATAACATGTTAGCGTGATAATGGCAGCAGATTTAACACTTAAAATTCTTAGTCATTTTTCAAATAGGTTATTGATTTCACACACAGGTAGACAAGAAATGTGATTTCTAGCCAGGGACCATTGATTTTCTTGCTGAAATGACTCACCAGTGAATTTTAATCAGCTGTAGCTAACTGGCTAATTAAACTAACATTAGCACCATGAGTTCTTTGAAAAAATTGTCTCCAGCTGACTTTTTAATGTTTTCAGCTGGCTCTTTTAAAAATGAGAAATAAAAACATATACTTGAAGGCCTTAATATTGTGTTAAAAAACTGAGACTTAAACTCATGGCCTCTACAAAAACTGAGTTGACTAGTTGTTGATGCATGTAGAGAACATGGAAATTAAGAGACAACATTTTTCTTGTATTTTAGTGTAGAGCTAGTTAGCCATATAAATGAACTATTTAGTTCTATCATAACCTTGTTTGGCTGCTTAGCTTACTAGTTTCTAGTTGCAAACAGTATGTTTCACTCTTAACTTTACAAGAGGAAAGGCTTTTAGGATGAGGACTAACTGATGTGTTAATGCTATCTCAAGTAAAGTTAGCTGAGGTTGCTGGAGCTTAAACTTCCCAAATGCTAATAGCATTAGAGCAGGACAGAGTTGCTAATGTTAGCCTAAACTATGATCATATCCAGGACTGGTTTCTATACAGTGAGGAAGTATCACAGTGGATGTGCTAGTTGTGAACTGGGCTTTGTTATTAAACCTGAATCTTAACAAACTAATGTAGTTAGTTATTGATATTTTCCTTGGCCTTGAAAATAAAAGGCTGGTTACCAGTGTAAGCTAGTTAACTGTAAATGCTAATGATCACAGCTTACATCATAGCAGATAAACTCACTGATAAATATCTCTCTGATTACAACGTCATGCACACCACTCCAGCATGTGGAGAGATAGGCCTGTCGTGCTAAGTTACAGTTGTTAAGCTATAATTGGACAATTGTTTGAAGGAGGGGTTTAGGGAACAGTCATTTAACTTGTGATTGTTAAAAACAACACAGGATGCACTTTAAATATGTCCAATCAGCAATAAGTAACAGTGGAAAACTTGTGTGGCCTTAAGTCACGCATAAGTAAAGAAGAAAAAAAAATCTCCTTTTCTGTAAAAGATAAAGATCAGAGGTTTGAGATGTTATGAGTACCCACACATACACACAGCTTTTCACAGTGACTCAACTTTACCTCTTGGGTCATGACCCCCACCAGCACATCAATAGCACCACCGTAGCCTTTAGCCATACATGTAAACTCTCTGGTATGAAGAGGGGAGTAAGTAAGTAAGTAAGTAATGGCATCTCACGGCTTGACTGCCAGGTGATAACAGATGAGCGACAGGGGGCAGGGATAGATGGGAATCGTAGTAAAAACAACAGGACAGATGTGCTCTTTGGCTGAGTCAGCCACCCCCTTGGGGATAAAGTGGATGTGAGTTTGCCCTGAAGCCTCTATTTGATGTGGTGATGCAGGGCGGAGAGATGCTGTAGCCAGGTGTGGGAACATGAAAGGGAGAGTTGACGAAAGCACAACATGTCTTTTTCTTTTTTTAAAGAGTGTCAGGTCATGGAGGTACAGCCATATTAATATATTATGCAGTGTGCAGGGGTGGAAAGAGCACAAAAATATCCCACACAGGCATTGGCACTTGTATAGGCTTTTTTTTTCAATGTTAAACAGTTTAAAGTGGCATTTTTCAATCTATGATGAAAAAATTAAAAAACTCAAATTCCAAATTCAGTACATTGTTGCTTCTTATTATTGTTACTCCAACTGAATAATTACTTTAAAAGTGCAATGTGTCAAATACAGTGTTTTCTTTAGTATTGTCTTTGACAGTGTTCAGTCAACAAGAAAGCTGCATAAATTATCATCTGTAATGAAGTATAATATATATAATAATTTCTTGATTTGCAGTCAATATGTTTAGGTCTTCTTTCTAATCATATAGCCACCAAAAATAAAAGCTTTTGAATTTGTGCATTTTATCAAAATAAAGGGCCTTGCTTTTTTGGGCAGAATTGTCTTGTGAACAGACTTTATTTAATCTGTTTTAAAACTGCAGGTATATAAGCTACAATCATGGATACATTTCAGCATCAATGTTACAGTTTATAGAGAAGAGAAGTAGGTGGTTGACTAATGGTTTCCACACAGGCAGTGGTGGAATGTAATTCAGTAATTTTACTTAAATTACTGTACTTAAAATTGTACTTAAGGTATTTGTACTTCATTTGAGTATATCAATTTGTTTCTATTTGACACTTCCTCTATTCAACAGCTTTAGTTTCTACAGTTATTTTTCAGATTTAGATTTTACAATAAAAAACACACATAGTAAGTTTCTAAAATACAACACATTATTAAAGATTAAAGCAGCGGATCCCAGTCTTCTTGGCCTGTGACCCCTTACAAAAAGCAGTCTAGTTCAAACTCTTTGTCATGTTTTAGATATCTGTGAGTCGTTTGCGGTTCCACTAAAGAGACATTTCCCCTTCTTACATGGTTTCATTTCATCAAGAGCCATTTGTGGTCCAAAAAGGATACACTCAATAAAATCAACAACATTTCAACAATATTTCACAAAAAGATAAAAGAATACAAAATGTGTATTACTATTTTTTCCTCTCCCATCAATCATCTCACAACCCTTCTGGTGACCCTTTACATGGGACCCAATACATGTATAGTAAATAATGTTATATTAATAACATAATGATGCCATTTAATTATAATACTTAATATATATAACTATAATATGTATATACTGTATATCAGTAACAGACCGATTTTGTGGAAAACACTTAATTTTACTTTTATGGTTACTATTACATATAATTATGATTCTCTGCTCTGTGACCTAATGCTTCTTGCTGTAGTGCTTGCTCAAACTGGATTGAACCTGATTCTTCACAGATCTCTTGACTGATTTATTGTAATCAAAAATCAAAAAATGACCAGGACTTATTACCATGCCCACTTTCCTCTTCAAACATTGTATGCTATAATGCTAATGAGGGCCTGAAAAGGTCAGAAGATACAGTAATGTAAATGGCTTTGATCAAATTATACTGTACCTGACCAAATAAATTCAAAATATACTAATAAGAGATTTGCTGAAATAATGAATAATGACATACATTTTAAACTTAGACATAAACTAAACTTTTAAAGCAAAAGTGAAAACTGCATGTTAAATATATAAATACACAAAATCAGCGTAATGACAGCACATTATTTCCACCCCCTAGCAATGTGTCTAAATATACACATTCTTGGAAGTACACCCACCAAGTGAACAATATAATACTGCATATGCTTTACCTACTTGTGTGTACCCACTTGTGTGTATATGATGCATACACACACACACACACACACACACACACACATACAGAGAAAGACATAATTCAACTTTCTCATATTCTTGTACACAGAGGGAGGTAGATTGATTCCCTGCCCTAGTGTGAAGCTGATGACTAACAAAACAGCTCTTTTTCTCTTTTGGCATCCGACAGCACCAGGGTGGCTGCGGGCTCTAAAAGCACTGATACACTCTGCGGTTTATTTTTGAACTGTCCAAGGTCATTGTTCATTTTGACAGATCAGAAAAAACAAGGAGGATCGGATCCTCAGACCCTCATTCAACACTGGTGTCAGCCGTGCCGTGACCCTCCCCTGTGGGGTTAGCTGGCATGCATTCTGTACAGGTGTGTGTATGTGTCTGTATGTTTGTGTGTGGTCTTACTGTACCATGTTCAGGTTGGAGGGGTTAGGGGAGGGGGGGGGGGGGGGGGGGGGGGGTGATAGAGGGGCTTAAGGATGACAAAGTGCAGGCACTCTTTGATCCTAGGCCCACATACTCTGCTGAATTGCTTTATAGTGAGGGGAATTATCTTTGATGTCCACCTGAAGACCTCACGTGCCAGAATGGATCCACGTCTCTATCATTCACCACGCACACACATTTTCATGGAAGCATGATATAGCAACATAGAGTAGCGGTGACATTTTTTTATGCTTCCATGTTTTCCAAACTGCTGATATTTGTAAAGAGGAAGTCCAACCTAAAATAGAAATCACAATGTGTCATCCCTTTAAGTTCATGAGGATCAGACATAAATTGATTTATATTAGTCACATAACAGGATTTTTTGTAACACTTACACACACGGTTTTATGAACAAAATGTAATTCAGAGGTATTAAAAAATGTTTTTCCTCTTGGTGAAGATAGGACAGAAGTTGCAGCAGTAATTCATTTATTATTAGCACAATTTCTTATTTTACTTAGTTTAATTACAATAAGATGATATTAATGTGACAGCAAGCAATAAGAAAATACAGTAAGAGTGTACGTTCAGTATCAAAGGAAGTCTAAAATAAGAGATAGGAGAGAAAATAAAGCAAAAAGAATAAATAAATAAAAAGAGAATGTTGTACATTATAAGAGTAAAATCAGACATTCCATCACATTTGTGCTACGTGCGAGAGTGTGTGTGTGTGTGTGAGTGGGCTGTATCTGTCTATATGCATTTGTGTATAAAAACAAAAAAGGGAGAAGGAAAACAAAAACAAAAACAGTAAAAATAACCACACAATATAAATATTCAGATAGTAAAAATATATCTGACAGTATTTTAAAATTTCTTTGGCTCAATTAGCACAACAGAGTTCATATTTTAAAAACTCCAAACACAAAATCGGCCTCAAAATCAAAATATGTCAAGCTGTTTTATCAGCTTTTATCAGTTTCAGTATCAGTTTATTAGAGTGTCACCACAATGTTTATGTTTATCACTGAATTTTAATCATTATTGCATTTCAAAATATAATTGTCATTATCAAATAATGCTGTCAAACTGTAACTTAATTATCATCAAAACAGAGTCTGCAGTGTTTGTTTCCACAAGCTATTACTCATAGTGATGAGAAATGAAATGTGAAATAAATACACTTTTGAAATGATGATGAGTAAGAACAAAATAAACTTTATTTATTGAATATGCTGTATTACTGTAAATATACTGTAGATAATAGAGTCTATTCATTTATTCCATCCATTTACTTTCTCCAAAGTAAACTTCTTCACACATTTTGTTTCTATTCAGCACACTAAACCTTAGATATTTCAATCATTTGCAATTTTACTGTAATCATCTAAAATACAGTAAACTACAGTAATACTGTAATGCTGAAAAAACACACATAACATTAAACCACAATTCACACCAGCCTAATAGACACTCTATACATAAGCAATTCCTTTTTTTTCTTTTGGCAGTGAAGTGATAATCAGTTGTTGCAATGCTACAGTTTACACATTTTGCACAGATTCAATGATATGCACACTTACCAATAAACATGCTAATGTTTGTTAATATCAGGTGTCTGTATTCTGAGGACTGAGCATATGATTTAGTGTTTTTCGTTTTGCATTTTCTGAGTAAAGTGATGTATTTAGCAGTTTAGGAGTTTAGCACATTGAAATTTTGTTGCTGTGAAAATTGAGCCAAATCAACCACAAAATACTGTAATAAAAATTAGATGAACACTTAAAACTGGATATTTTATTTTTTTGCTTAGTGACTTGCAGGTCTGATCACGTTATTCCAGTCAGTCAATAAAAATGGGCATGAGTAGCAAAAACATAATTTTAGATACTTGATGCTATTTAATCTCACAAAAATTGTCTTATAAATGGTGTATAATTATATCATCAAAATACAGTAATTGGTAATTGTAAAGCTTCTTTCATGCTTTAAAATAAATTTGCTGCACAGTTGCCTTTTAACTCCAGACAATAACATTATGTACCGTCTTTTTCAAGAATGCCCCTTATTGTGAAAGAACTGCTGTGGTTCTTAGTTTCCTTGAAGTTCCTCAAACATCAGCTGTTGAGTCCTGCTTTGTCACTGTTTAGTCATTTTGGATCCAGATGAACCAGAGTAGTCAGAGGATATTCTCTTTGAAAGTCTTTGGCCCACAGACTGCTGACGAATCCTTAACAGACTGTGTTTGTTTTATGAGTCTGGCTGACCACGGTCAGTGTGTAATTACAGCTGACTCACACCAGAACTGTTAATAGGAAACAGTAAACTATAGCAAGTAGGGAAGAGACTAGTAACGGACTACTGATTAGGGTTCCTTAGACATAGTAAATGACTCTGATATATTTAACCATGTTCATTAGAGGCATGAAACAAGCTTTTATTTTTGATTAGATTTTTTTTTAAAGGCAAGAAAAAACTCAAGACATTGCTTTGATATCTTGCATGTCACACACAGTCTGTGGTGCAGGGTTTTTGCCTTGGGGAATTTCCATAATGCAGGTCTTTATTTATCCTCCCAGTATCCCACACCACTGCTGGTTTTGCCGTATCTTTAATTTTAATTCCTAACCTCTGATTAACTTGGCTCCCAGTTAAAAGAAGAAAAAAAAAGACACTGGTTTAGACAAAAATATCAAAGAAATAGTGTCCCATGATCATCCTATGCTTTGTAAAAGAAGAGAGTGTTGTGTATATTATGATACAAGATGTCTGACATGATTAACTCTGCTTCTCTCCTGCTGTCTCCATCCAGGCTGAGCTGCTGACTGGTTCTTCAGTAGCTAATGTGGAGGAAGCACGTCGGGCCGGGCAGGAGCTGCTGAAGCGAGGCTGTGGGTCAGTCATCATCACATTGGGACCCCAAGGCTGCGTGGTGCTCAAGGCAAAGGAGTCTACCGCAAAACATGTTCCAACAAAAGCAGTGACAGCAGTGGACACTACGGTAAGGATATACAGTATATATGATGTGATAATTATTTCCTCAATTATTCAATTAATCATGAAAAATTAAAAAAAAAAATCAAACTGATATATCTTAGCAGCTATCAGATGGATTGCTATTAAATTTTGCACAGACATTCATGGCCCTGACCTTTCCTCCAGCGCTACGATGACGTTGACATTTGTGGTTTTGGGTGAGATGTCTCAATAACTTTTTGATAGATTACCATGAAATATGATTCAGAAACTCATGTTCCCCTCAGGATGAATTGTAATTTTTAGTGAATGTTTAACTTCTCAACTAACGCAAATTAAGTTGAAAATTTCAGTTTGTCCAAAACTTTGATGTAAGATTAAATACCTGTAAAACTAATACAGTTGAAACAGCTTATAGTGTTCACATCCACCCAGGTACAATTGATCACTATAAGCAGATGATTATTATAACCAAATTTGTTATTTTTTTCCTTATTTCTCATGCAAAACACCAACTAATTTACATTTGCATATTTATTACATGAATATAAAGTAAGGAAACAGTCAGCTTCACTATTTACTGAATTTTACTGACTGTTTCCAAATACAGAACAGCTGTTTCAAACGCTTGTTGTTTCACTGCTGAATCTTATTGGCTCGTTTTTGGCAGTTTGTCATAAGCTTCAAGGACACCACGTTTTTCTTTGAGAGAAAGTTCTTTTTCCCCATCATGATTTCAATGTGCATACAGATCCAGCCTCAGGTAACCAGCTGGAAGCAGACAAGTTGTACTTTTAGGCTGCAGGGATGGGGGCTGAAAGGGTACCGCAGTGAGAAAGTTGAACCAGGATCAACTTTTGTAGAAACGAAACCTGTAAAGCTGTACAACTCTGCCATGAGGGAAGAGAAAAACATTACTAGGAAGAGGGGAGGACATTTCTCTTTGTTTGATAATGTTAACAGTCAAGTAAAAATTTGAATTACATAGTTAAAAAAAAAATTCCATATGTTTTCACATATGAAAATATCCAAAATGAACACTGTAAGTGGAGTGCTTAATTACTATAAGCATATAGTAAGCATTATAGCACTAAGCATTAGCACTAAGCATTTTATAGGAATGATTCTGCCCTGAGCTTTTTCATCCATATAAGCAGTTGATCACTGTAACCATGGTCACTATAAGCAGTTTCCACTGTAGTCAAATAACATCACCATATTAGTATTGTCGTTGTGACCACATTATCTGGCTAACTTTAGCTCAAACCACCACTGTGCCTAAGTTCCGTCTCACAGAGCCACTAGCGTGCCTGTAGACTCTTAATCTTGTTTTAATTATGAATTCATTTCTTACCTGTTTTTTTTAATTATTTGATTAGTCATTTAACCTATAAAATGTCAGAAAATGGTGAAAATGCTGTCACAGTCTCTCAGAGCCCAAGGCAGTACCTTCATCGTCATCTTCTTCATTTATTGTCCAAATTCGATAGATATTCAACTTCTAATGATGTAAAAGAGCAAATCAGCAAATTGTTACATTTTGAGGGGGGGGGGCAAGTAAAAGCCTTTACCATTTACTTTTCATATTTTGTACTATTTTATATTATTTAATGTTTAATGTTGTCCTTTAAGTGATATGAATTTTTTATTACAGAAATCACTTTTTTGCATTCCAGTAATAGGTGATGGCTGACAAGAAGGTGACAGCACTAACCATATTAGTAAAAGGGAAAAATGGTTTAAATGGAAAATTATGTAATTGTGCCTACTTCTGACTGTCATGCAAAGACTGAGGATTTTTTGAAAACTGGTCTTTTACAGCAAATACAGAGGAACACATTACTTTTCACAGAACATCCTCAGATTCCACTTTGCTTTTCCATAACAAGGCTTTGTCACACACATCCTTAATCTGCCTGTTCATAATAGGCCAATGAACTGTTGGTGCTCTGAGCTACTGATCTGTCTCTTGCTCGAGTGGAAAGGTTTAAGATCATCAGGGATGTGGTGACCATGGTCTGTTTCCCCTCCCTGATTCTAATCTTTAAAAGAGGCCAGCAGTGCTTGACTCATTTCACACCGGCCTCTGTGGTTTGTTTTCGTCACAGGAGCCTCGGCTAGATGTTTGCATTTCCTGTCTCTGAGGGTTTTGTGCACCCTGTACTCTACCAACCAAGTACGTCATCACACGGAGGTGTTAATCACCTCTTTGTGCTTACCATGTTTGAATTAAAGGCTCTTAATTGTTTGTGTAATGGATTCTTTTACTGAATAGTTCCCCTAGGAACTTTTATTGTGCTATAATTTCCAAAAGCTGTTCATCATGCAGTCTAGTAAAAACTGGAGTTAAACAATTGCAAGCATGCGGTCATAGCTTTACATGAAACCCACATAAGACCTTGTGAAAGTGAGGAAAAAGCAAAGAATAAAGGTAGTAAAAAGTTAGACTCAAGTGTGTGCCTGTTTGCAGACACACTCTAAAGGAACTGCAGCTGAACTAAACAGCAGCATCTACTTGTAATCCCAGGTCACTCTGGCATCTCAGGGACAAAGGGCTCACTTTCTTGAACAGTGGGTGACCTCCTCCGTGCCCCCACATTTCGGAGCAGACACACATAACTACACTTATTCACCGTCTTCACTCTCCCTGCTTCCCAGTAGCCCCCAGGAGAGGAGAATTTACCCAACACCCCCTCCCCGCCCCACTCCGCTCTTCTCCCATGACTCACCTCTTGGGCCTGCATCAGTCAGCAGAAAGCTGCGCAGCCTTGCTGTGGTCGGGCCTGCTGTATGTCCCCCCACTTAGACACACACTCTCACCCCACCCCTTCTGTTCTTTGATGGGCCCATAAATTCTGGAGTGTTTAACTCTTTTGGACATCATAATCCCTCTTCCAGTAAAGCCCTTTTCTTTTTTTTAACTGGAGAGGAAAAAACAACAGGTTGTTATCAAGATCATTATTCACTTCTTTGAGCCTATTCTGGTAACACAGGCCTCTTAGTTATGATTACCTCTTATGTTACTATTGCTTTGATTGTGTTTTTTTTTCTGTCTCTAGCAGAAGTGAGAGACTTATCTTTGAAAGACTGGCCCCAAGCTTGTCAGCACCAGCATTTGCTCTATTTTCACTAGTATCGGACTGTGAATTGAGGCAGTATTTCAGCCTGTGATTCTTCGATATCAACACAATGAGTCACTTGCGGTTTCTTGCTATTTTAGCTAGGCTACTGCTCAGCTGGGCGCCACGGGTAGCATGACGTGCTACTGATTGGAACGATCACAATTACAACTTTTACTGTTCTTATTCGGAAGCATTTGGTTGTTTTGTGTCCTTTGATTGATCTAGCTTTGTTAATGATGTGCCAATATGGCGGCTAAATCACTTCGCTTCCCTTGACTGTAACTCTGTCATCATCTTAAGCACTCTGCTCCTCCTGCAACTGCCTGAATAACACATTTTACATGGCATGAGCAATTATGGGCTGAGTCAGGGTCATGAATCTGGATGAATAACAAAGCAAAGCCACTCATCTACTGTGGCTCCCCCTTTATCCATGTCTCCCTTTTGTCTTAAATTGAGTGCAGGCTTCCCTCACTGAGATCAGAGCCTCGGCTGTTTTGTGTGGACAGTTAGATGAGGCTATAGTACACACACAAACACACACCCAGTGCCTTTTAGCCCCAGCAGGACGTGGGTGGCCTTGGTTTCCACTGTTCCGGGAGGTCCACTGTGTACGGCGAAAGGTAGACAGTACTGTCTAAACCAGACATTACAGCTGTACGGTGGGTCTGTACAGTCAAATTGTTCCCAGTCTTCTCTCATGACTGGAGACGTGTAAGGACCAATGGCATGTTCCTTCCTGGAAGCCAAAGGTAAGGGAATACCTCCTGAGCACTGCATTCCTTAACCCTGCAAACTTCGTCAGTATGACACAATGAGAAAACTGCCACATCACCATGTTTTAATGGATCACACATGCTCCAGCAGCTGCTGTTTAGCAACCCAGATGTTAGGCCGGTCCTCTGCCAGTGTGTCTTGCATCGTCATGTCAATCAGTGTTACAAAGAAAAGGGTGAAAGAGGACAAAGACAAATCATTGCAAATGCATCAAAGATGTAAAAGGTCTAATTGGTCCAAATAAATGTGTTTTCAATCTCTGAAGCTTCCTCCCTCGTTACTTCGGAGGAGTTGTCCCCGGCTGTTGTGCAAGTCATACTGGAAGCTTCCGGACGTGGAAGCCACTGTGAGTCAATGCTGCCCCCGAGTTGGTCTTTGCTCTCCCTAGGGTGCCTTTCATTGACAAAGGCTGTAGGCTTCAGGAGTTAACTGCACATAGCTCCATCTGTTCTACCAATATGGGAGTCGAGATTGCGGGAGGCCTCTGGGTGAAAAACACAGTCACAGGTTCCGGAGGCTCCAAAGGTTCAGTGGGAACGCAAACTCTGCAACATGAAAGACGTGCAGTGTGGAGCTCTATCTGAGCTCTGCTTTTTCTATATGTGCTGTTTTTCTGTATATCTTTGGTGTTTAGCACTCATTGCTATGGTGTTCCTGCGCTGCACTTTGCAAAGATCACTTGTCAATCAAACCGTGTGGGTGCTGCTGTTGTCTTTGTCCTTGGATTTTCTGTTGATGGTCTTGGACTGAGTTTCTGTATGCGCTCCTTTGTTTGTCTGTACAGCCATGGCGGGTATTGCCGCTTGTGTTAACTATTGAGTTTTTCCTCTATTTATTCCAAACACACCACTCATGCTGCTGTCAGAAGCGTTAAAAAAGGTCACATCCCTGTCAGTGAAAGCTTACCAAATACAAAAGTACTCAGAGCTGCAAATTGGAAAGCTTTCAACAGCCATATAGGTTTGCTTGTTGCATTAAATTGACCAGTTTACTCATTCGAATGTAATTTATTTTAATCTGTTCTAAATTAGAAACCTATGATTTTAATTGATTGAATTCAACTGAACCAGAACAATTACGGTTCTAGGAAGATGGTTGGAAGTACTTTCATTCACACAAAGCAGAGAAGTGCCATAGCTCACTTTTATTCCATTGTCACTCTAAAAACACACCCAATTGCGGAGAACTTCAGAAATCCTACTTTGTTAATTTGGTGAGCTTTTCACCAACACATCTGCCATCCTAATTTCTAACTTCAGTCTGAGTACCAGCAGAGAACAGGCAGAGGAACGGCACGAAGGTCAAGACGCGGCGGACGGAGCCGACCAGCACGAGCATCACAACTCATCCGCGGCAAGCACTTGTGTCACTTGATTGACAGGCCTCCAGATCTAACCTTCACCAAACTGTGTCGAGGGCAGCGGCAGCGGGGCTGAAGGGGGGAACGCTTGTCAGTCTCGTTGAGCTTCATTCAGTTGATCCAGTAGCGTCACATGCCAGTCTCAGGGAAGGAGACGTTGTTAATAAGACACACAAAGGTTGGATGGTGGCTCGTACAGTCACTTAAGTTGACTTGAAGTTTAGATGGGAAGAGTGATGTCTTGTGTTGGTAATTTTCAAGATTTCAAGATTTCTTTATCGTCATTTCTCGCATACATTGAATACACTGAAGTAGGTATTTAGATGCATGCAGGCTTAGTAGAAAAAGATACCCAAAGTCATATAAAAGTGACCTTTTTTGCTTGTATGTCCCATTAGTTTTGTCAGCTAACATGCTACCACTTCACCATCTTAGTTTAGCCTGTTAGCATGCTAACAATTGGTAATTAGCACTAAATGCAATGTAGAGCCAAGGCTGATGTGAACATCAAAGAAACTACTATTGAATTTTAAAAACCACTGAATTTATAGCTTTGAAATATTTTACTTTGAAACCCATCTGTCTGAATATATATGGTCAGAATTCCCCCCTTTAAAATTTCCAGAAGGTAATTTCACGTTTTTCACCAAAAATGACTAGAATATTGGACACTTGAATGTAATGTTCACTTAATGTTCTAAATTTGTAAACATGACACACTTAACTTCAAGTTTTTGAGATTGCACAGCTGGAAATAACATTCTAGGAATTTTAACTATTCACATTGATGAGTTTCAGAGTAAATATTTCAATGCCACAAATATTTTCTAAATATAAATACTGTCTGTTTTTTAATCCTGAAAGTAATATTTATTTTTTATTTAATTACATAATTGCCCCTGTTAAACACAAACATATTGGCTATTGCCAAGTTTATCCCTGAATACTAGTATTAACTTTCTGAAACCTATTTCGGCGGCACCTTGTTATAGTCTGACTAGACAATGCTGGATTTAGTAACAGATTACTTAAGTGTCAACAGGTGATTCAAAACATAAGGGGAAAAAGTTGGTAAGTTGCAAAAAATGATTGATTGCCATGACTATAAAGACCAAAATGTTCTTATTTCTATCACCAAATATTGTTGCTAAATCTGGCCCCCTCACTTTACTGGGCTCCTTTGGTCATCAGTTCCTAAGCGTCAACCCCCAGTCAAGAGTGGTATCATCATTTCAACCACAACGTGTGAACTGGGAGATGGGCCAGAGTCAAACCGTTGGGACTGCATCGCCAAAGCCTTATTTCCAAACCCTCACTGTATTGTAGCCCAGCCCAGCTACCAGACAGGAGACATAAACACACCATGGGTTTAAACATGGAAATCCACCAGGCCTGTGAAATGTTTTAGCTCTGATCTCACTTTTTCCAGCATCTCTCCAGTCCAGGAGTGACACCAGTAGCGTGCACTCCTAAGGTGGGGGGTGGGGTGCAATAATGCCCTTTTCAAAAGTTAAATCAAAAGCACTTTTTTTTTCTTCATACATTGCTGTTATTGGTTATCTGGCTGGTCAAGACATGCTTTAAATTATAATATTTTCGCCAAGAAGATATAAACAGGAGACAATACAATTTCTGCTCTCTGCACCCTGTCTCCCACGTGCCCCATCAATGTGGACACTGTTAAGCCCTCTCTGTTTCTAGAACCATGTCAATCACAGGGCATGGCCCCTCTGCCCGGCCTGGGTCAGGGTTAGAGTTTATGTTTTTTTCCCCATGTCATGTCTGAATCATCCCCCTATCAACTGACAACCTTCTCTCTCGTATTCTTGATTGGCAAAACCCAGACAAAAGGGTTACTTTGAGGTTGGCAGGGTGAGGGGGGTGAGGTTGGGAGGGGGGCAACAGAGGTGCTCAGAAGAGAGAGTGCAATGAACTCTTTTGAGAGCCGAAGTGATGACTAATGGTACGGGCTTGTGAGAACCAGCGTTGGGGGGCCATTTGTGGTTAAACATGAGCGTGTCGCCACATACCATTGTGCCTTTTCCCATCAGTGATCCTCCCCCCCCTTCTCTACCCCCCCTTCCAGAGTCCCGTCCTAGCCAACCCCCCTCCAGGGCGTAGACAGCACATTCCATCTCTATCAATAGATGAGGAGGGAAAAAGGATGATTTATCTGTTCATACAGATAGCCAAAACCAGAGCTGTTGGCAGTTCTGGCTGAAACCACTGATGGTTGATGAACAAAGCAGTCATGTGCTAGTAAGTTATTAGGAAACCCCGGGTGTTTGGTATTCATTTGTTCATTAACCTTAATTCCACAATTACACAGTATAAATGTCAGGTATTTTTTTCCAATCTGGAAGCCATTTGAGCAGATGTTAATCCACCTATTTTAACATTTTTGATCTTTCTTTTTAGTTCTGTGAAAAAAATATTTGGCTTTTCTGAACATTAAAGGGTGTTGTACAACAATCTTACAATATCCTACCTCATTTAACATGTTTATTGTGATTATTATATGATTACTTATTATTCTGATGGGGTACTGATGAGATCTGTGTGAATTTAATTGCTCATACAACAGATGTTTCTCTTAAAGAGCTGACTGAGACACTTTCACACACAGCCAAGAATTCAGTAACTCATTACAAACTAGTTGAGACTTTCAGGCAGCAGAACAAGACCTGGATCAGCTGTCAAATGCCATAGCACCCCCTACTGCTGACAGCTCACTGATTTTAAAAATGAATCTCACTTTCTTTTCATGTCGACAAACGGTGTTCCTCCGCTCTTCAAATTACACAATGAAACATTTTTAAAAAAAAAACATTTAGGCTTGTGTGTTTGATCTTAGATGTGCAGTGCTGCCTCCATATCATGAAGCTCCAGATCTCTGTACCTTGCAATTTATATTTTATGATCCTTCTTATAGAGGCATGGAGCAGGTCTGCTCTGTGCTACATAGTGGAACTATGTGCACCACAGGTAAAATTTAATAAAGCATTGTTGCAATATTGTTTCTTCCCAGGGTGCCGGAGACAGCTTTATTGGAGCACTGGCATTTTACATGGCTCATTATCCCACAATGCCTCTGGAGGAAGTTGCCCGAAGAGCCAATCTAGTGGCAGTAGTGAGTGTTCAAGCTATCGGCACGCAGACGTCTTATCCCTTCAAAAAGGACCTACCAGCTGAGCTGTTCTGAGAGCAGCGTGTCAGCAAACTGACTAATAACTGGACATAGTCTTGAATGTCTTATTGAACTGGGAACACAACTTTATTATTAAATGTGCTGCCTTCAGAAACTGAGGATTGTAAATCAAACAAATATTTTTCTTATGAAAGAGAATATGACTTAAATTTGACTGTCAATAGAACAGTTATATGTATAGTGCCTATGTGACAACAAGCCTACTTATAACACAGACAAGACAAGCATCTTAACACTTATGTATATAATTGACTTAATTTATTTGATTTCCAAGTAGACAATGTTTCATAAGTGGTTTACATACCGTGACCCACTTCTAATAAAAAATGCACGACACTTGACTGAAGCATAATCAGTGATACTGTATAGAGCAGCACCACAATTATGTCAATCCATGACTACACAGACAAAAACAGCTGTGTTGGTCCCAATAAATAACATCTCTTTGACACATGAGTGGTGGTTTCTTGTTTTGGGTGATAATCAAGGTTTCCATCATCCATCAGAGTAGAAGGCCTTGTGACAGATCCAGGAAGAAATCCTCCGAAAACAAGTCAGCAGAACGCCTTGTATAATCCACGACTATTGAATTGTCAGTTTAAACCTTGCAGGTTTTGGTTGTCCGTATATTTCTGTGCATTTTTAAATTGATTTGATCTTCCTCTTCTCAAAGAATAGGACATGTTTGTTCACTGAAAAGACAGAAAGCAGATTTTTAATGAAAGTCACAGAGTTTGAATGTAATAAAAAATAAATAAATAAACTATATACACAGTACATAGATTACATACATATTGTTATGGAGAACAGGTGGTCATGCATTTTAATGCACATCAAGGTCCAATGTACTCCCAATGCTAATATCAAGTGGCAGGTACCACTTGGCTCAATATAGGCAAGCGCCTTTTAAAAAGGCAAATTTAAGAATAAATATAAAAAAATTTGAGAAAATACCCTCAGACCTCTCAGGTTTAACATATGTTCACATAACACCTCAATAACAATTTCAGATGAAACATAATGTTACAAGAAACATAATACATTCCCTTATGATTGACCCATACCAGGTTCATGATGCATAGTAGTGACATGACAACTTTTGATTCATTCAAGATCATCTTGATTATTTTCTCAGGTAATCATTTGGTCTAGAAAACAATGAAAATTCCCCTCACAACATCCTGGAGCCCAAGATGACTTCATCAAATGTCTTATTTCACCCAGCCAACAGTTTGAAACCCCAAAATATGAAATTTACAGTAATGCAAGATCAAGAAAAGCCACAAATTTTCATATGAGAGCCTGGAACCAGCAAATGTTTGCTGGAAAAATTAATTTGATTATTATTATCAAAATAGTTGCAAGTTTGTTTTCTGTCAATCGGCTAATCAATGCAGCCCGAGTTTGATTATCTAGTTAGGCGTTTTCCCAACTATGCCACCAGTATACAAGTGCACCAGAGTTTAGACACAATAGGCCTTCTTCACAGAAAACATTTAGTCATGACACAGTAGATAAAAGCATATACAGTATGTTACTAATAACATTAACAGTGGCTCTATTCTATTCAAGTGTGTCGCAGCGTGACAGTGAGCCAGCATGCACAATACCAGGGCCTGCAAACTAAATCAGTATCAGATTCATTGCTGAGTAGGCCCGCACATACAAAGAATTTCTCTTGGTGTTGTGGT
Source organism: Euthynnus affinis (assembly GCA_029490765.1). Classification (NCBI taxonomy): domain Eukaryota; kingdom Metazoa; phylum Chordata; class Actinopteri; order Scombriformes; family Scombridae; genus Euthynnus; species Euthynnus affinis. The sequence continues at coordinate 8,217,716 of CM055851.1, read as the reverse complement.
GCATAACAATCAAAAATAGAAGTGGGGAAAAACAATATCTATACAAAGTAAGAAATATACTATTACAACAATAATATTTACAATAAAGAATAATTAAAAATGTATTCTAAGTGAAGAGAGTTTTAAAAAATAGTGTACAGGATATTGATTGGGAATGTGCACATGTTCACAGTGTAAACGGTATATGTAATATACAGCCATCAATATACACCTATGCTCTTCCTACTGTGACATGTCAAAATGTTTTCCATGAAAAAAAAAAACTACGCTTTAAAATAAGCCTGAAAGGTGCAGTTTCTGTTGCTATTTAATTTCACAATTACTCATGACAAATATCTCTACTGCTACTCTGCAGGTTTCAACACAGTCTTCTGTTGCCATGCTGAAAGTACAAGTGGCAGTTTGGAGTCAACTGTCATTTCTTGTTTTGTTTTGTTTTGTTTACAATACAGATTAATAAAGGGTTTCCATGCATATCTTTCATCTGCAGTGCACAGTTGACCCTAACACTGCTAGTCAGTCACATCTTACCAAATGGATCATGTTTGCGCAGCACCAGTTTGTCTCTGAGCCGGTTCCTCTTGGTGTTGAAGAAGTAACCTGTCCCTGCAGCGCTCATCATCTGCACCAGCACCGTCCTGCACCAACAAATCCACATTACTGGGACTGCAAACCTCTGCTACACTGAAGAACCACCAAAACTATTTCACGTTTCATTTGAATAAAATCAACAACTTTTACTTACTTGGACTTTGCCTTGGCCACTGGAACATGAAAAAGAACAGAGCACATGTACATGAATCACGCAGGATAACACAATTTAAGTTTACTAAGCGAATACTGTTCTAACTGTATTTTCAAGGAAAAGGCTAACAGTTAGCTGCTAGCTCCAGATTAACGACGAATACATAACAGCAACTGCAGACACTAACGAGACATTTGACAACGACAATGATAAAATACTGACATACAACATACAGTAAGTAGAAGCAACAAATTGCTGACATAAAGCAGATTGAGTAGAAGCAAAATGATACAACGTAGTTAGCAACTAGCTATCACAGCTAACTGCTTGTTAAATGTACGTTTGAGAAAGCTTTACATATACATGCACCTCATTGTTTACATATCTACATTGAAACACTTACAGTTAACGGTGGTAAGAAACATTTTGTAGACTTAAAGTCACTTCTTGAAAGTAGTATTAAAGCATGAATGTGTTAGCTTCGGTTGCTGTTGTAAGTCACATTGAGAAGTGTGTACATCCGGTGTTACATCGTATTTGGTAACCCATCAGAATATGTGACCTGCAGTGTTAGAAAACGTATTCAGATCCTTTAAAAGTAAAAGTATAAATACCATAATGTAAAAAAAAACAAAAACTTAATTACAAGTAAAAATCCTACTTAAAGTGCAAAAGTAAAAGTACTAATTTTGCTGAAAAGCCGGCTATGCTCTAAATTTAGTTTGGAATATTAATATACTTTTACTTATGTAGGTTTTTAAATGCAGGGCTTTTACTTGTAATGAAGTATTTTTACATTTTGGAATTGGTACTTTTACTTAAGTAAAGGATCTGACTTCCAACCACGCTGCACGTCACTGAATCTGATGGGTAACCGAACACGATGTAACACCAGTTTCCCTTATAGCTGGAATTTCAGCTGAGTTTGCACTGGAGTCACATTTTTCTAATTCAACATTAGCATTTTCAGTGCACAGGTATATTTAGCAACACGCAGAAATTTCCAAGTTGAAATTAAGTTATGGTTTATACAACTGAAAATTACCCTGTAGACCAAATAAAATCTACCTGCAGGTTCAGTTTCAGTGTTTGATCTTCAGCATTGTTGCAAACAAGGCATTGTTGCCACAATCATGACTAAATGAAAAGTTTCTACAGAAGATCACAAACAATATGATTCAGGCATGGAAAAATTTTGGTAAGACATCAATAAGACATCTGATAATTGATCATTGTCTTATAAAAGTCTTGTACAAGACTTGCAAAAATACTGCAATATTTCAAACAAATAAAATAAAAAAAAGTGATAAGTGATTTACTGGCCAATCGGAAGAAAACAAAAATAAGAAAACTATGGATCCAAACACTATTTAATACATATGACCAGATTACAACACACACACACAAGCAGGCTGTTGAACAGAGACTGAAACAAGAAGTTAATAGGGAAATAATTGTACTGAAAGAGGAAGCAAAAATGAGAGCAAAGAAATACCCAGTGGGAAGATTTTTAGATATTGTATTGTAATTTTAACATGCGTTTGAAAGGTCCAGTGTTAGCTGAGGACAGGCAGAGCTGGATGTCAGTGATGGATGAAAGAGGTTAAGAAATATAGCATGAGCATGTTATCATAGCTTCAGCTTGTCTGTTAGCTGGTTATTATCTGGTTTCCAGCTTCCTGCCTGCTACCCCCTTCCTGAAAATTTGTCACTTATATGTACAATAAATTCTGATATTTTCAGTCTGTGCCGCTGCAACTATCCAGGATGATGAACTTTTACAGTATATTGACAAAGTTGGGAGCCATTTTTGTTGCCATGCTTCAGAAGAATGCAGAGTTTCAGTTCTCAAAGTTGCTCTGTGTTAAGATTAATTTCAATATGCACAATCCTGTGAAGTCTGTAGCTTCCTCTGTGTCCTCTGAACAGTGCAGGACATCAAACAACACCATACACAAGGCGTGGCACTGGTACATTATCTATAAATACATTTCAAGAAACCACTGGTGTCATTTAAGTAGGAGGGTAGAGGGTAGGGATGAACATGAAATCTTTCCTTCTTGCATGTCTGTGAAGGTCTTGTGTATCTGCCCAAGACATAAAAGAGCAGGCTTTAGGGGTCATATATTTCTTAGAGTAAAAATAAATTCACCAGCTCTTAAAGGGATAGATCGACATTTTCGGGAAAAATGCTTATTCATGTTCTTGCAGAGAGTTAGATGAAAAAGTCGATACCACCCTCGTATTTAGTCACTCACTGTGACTTCCTGGAGTCTTGTCAATGTCGTGAAGTTGCCAGGCAACCGTCGGAGACTCGCGTAACCCTACGTAAAAAAAAACACATCTTGTTATTTTTACAGTTTGGTTTTAGTAATAATGAAAATCGACCTTTCAATTTAATCAGGCTAGCTCTTTCCCTTTGTTTCTAGTCTTTGTGCTAAGCTAAGCTAATTGTCTCCTGGCTATAAATGTATTTCTCAAAAAACCATTCCTTTAAAACCACCGTCAGTGGCCTGATTGAGTAGTTAAATCATCCTGTAGGGCATTTTTTTGCAGAGGGATATTAAATTAGTTGACAGGGCGTATCATATGCAGCAACATATTACTGTTTATCCATCACAATTGTCCTCTCAGAAAGCTTAGTGATTGGTTTTTCACTTATCTATTTTTATCACTCCAAAATAGTGCATTATTTTCAACCATTTGGCTGTATATTTCAGCATAGCATCACTGTAGATTTTTGGGTGAATTTAATCATTTCTTAAAGGGGGTTGGAACAGGTGTGTGCAGTCCTTTAATCTGATTATCCCCAAAGAATCAGAACAAGCCAATTGAGACGCTGAAATAAGTGATTGGTGTGACAGGGGAAAATCTCAGGCCTTTGATGAGGAGGTGGATGTGAGCTTAACTGAAGGATTTAACCGATAAATTCCCTCCTTTGCAGACCTTACAAAAGACATTTAAATTCTGTCTGTTCAACATTCAGGTTCTTGTGAATGTTGAGGGGATTTATGGTCTGGATTTTACTCTTGTGTCTACACAAACCTCATCAGACTCTGTTGAGCAAAGGGGCATTGAGGTCTTCCAGTACATGTTTCCTGTTCTTTTGCCAGACATTAGTGGTTGCCATGAGAGCAAATGAGCATCTTCCAAGAATTTTTTTTAACCGAGATGGGATTGTCAATTTCAGTTGCGGTGAATGTGGTTGTGTAATACTTTTCCTTTTGATATACAACAGAAAGTAACAGGAGGGGTTTCTCAAAGTGGCCTTTCGACCAAGAAAACAAGCATTATTTTAATCTAAAACCATGATTTAAGCATCTCTAACATTTTGTTAACTTAGAATTTCATCCAGTTGTGCTACAGTTAAGTTAATTTCATCTTAATTCATTTGGATTCAGTTCCATCAATGAATAAAATAATGAAAGTGGACTCACGGAAAAAAGATCAGGATGTTCTTTATTGCTGGTCATCATGTCTCTAGCCTCAGGGAAACAACTCAGATTTCATGAATGGGTTGTAAGGGAAAAGACAGAAGACACTTTGGAATGTCCCAAAACTTTATTCAAAGCCTTTTCTTCCTCCAAGGACTTGGCGTATGAATGTATGTGATACTAATAATGTCACCATGGAAGTCCCCTTTAACTCCCCAGAAAGAAGTAACCTTATATCCTCATTTGTGGTCAGAGGAAAACACTGGAGTAAAGGAAGTTTACATTTGAAAAGATTTTCATAACTGGGCATGCTCAGAGAATGAGTAAGGAGGTCATTGTTAATTACTGGTTTCAGTCTCATGACGTTTTACCTCTCAGGGCACAAAGTACACAGTCACACATAGTTTGATACTATTATCAGTGACAAAGAGACCAGTTTGTCAGCATTCCTGGACAACAGTGTTATTAAAACTATAAAATATATTCATCTGGACAGTTGTAGAGTAAATATTAGCCTGTTACAAGCAAAAACATGTAGCTGCAGAGTAGAACAAATAACTACTACAGCCTGATGCACCAGCTGTTTTTAAGTTCAAACTTAGATCACAATTAATTATAAACAAGTTGTAATTGATGCATGCAAGTAACAACATAACTCTGAGTAACAACTAGATAGTGACACACATGCTGCTGGACTAGGTGTAAATCATAAAAGGTCACAGAACTACCAATTGCTACCAATTTGTAACCCAGTAATCCAGAGTGGACCTAATTTATTGATATATTTCACTATCAATCTAGTTTACAACAATGTGCTATGATGCCAAGTGGTGCTCACATCTCTGGTGCAAGCCAGTGAGTGCAGAAATCTGTTTTTATGGATAAGTTAGTGTTAGCCATTGTAAGGGACCAAGCTGGCAGACAAAGGAGACACAGGTGGTTCCGGAAAAAAGAGGGTTTTATTTACCCAAAAAAAATGCCAAAAATAATACAAATAACAAAATACAGTAAATTAAGTTGGGCCCATAAAAGAGGTCAACTGAACAGAACTCAACAGAAGGTAACTTAATTCTACAAAAAGACCTAACAAACCAAACACAAAAGGGAACCTATATACTTGGTTGGTCAGACCAAGGCAAAACAAAGGGGTAACCGACAAATAAAACACACCCTACCAACTAACCAATAAACAGAATTATCCCCAAAACAAATTAACTCAGCTAAATAAACTAAACCACAAATACCCAACTAAATATTCAATAAAGAAAACAATACTAAACTAGACAAAACTAAATTTACAATCAATCCACCCCCATGCAGCAACCAGAGTTGGTCTGTCCCAATTGACCATTTCCTGTACTTTAGTCCTTCACTTCCTGGGGCAAATCCTTTTGCCCAGGCCCGGCCAGATGTCCCCCATGGAGCAGCACCCTTCTGGTAATCAATGCAGTTGTGTGGCTGAGAGTGCAGCCATCACACACCCCTCCCCTTCAGAGTCCTCGCTGGGACAGCGAGAGAGGTAGTCTGCTGTGGAGTTGTCTTTGCCAGGAATATGATGAACTGTGAATCGGAACGGCTGCATGGCGAGGTACCATCGGGTGATTCGTCCATTGGTGTCCTTCATTCTTTCAAGCCACTGTAGTGCTCTGTGGTCAGTTTCCAAGGTGAACTCCCTCCCCAGTAGGTAATACTTGAAGGAGTCCAGGGCCCACTTGACCGCCAAAGCCTCTTTCTCTATGGTTGAATAGCGGGCCTCCCTGGGAAGAAGCTTCCGACTGATGTAGGCCACTGGGTGTTGGTCCCCTGCTGGTCCATGAAGGCCTGAATTATACTAGTCAAGTCTCTTAATGTTGGCTCTCTACCATCTTCACCCTCAGTGCCTGATGCTCCCTTTAAAGCTGCACCCTCCATCTCTGTGTCACTGTTCACCTGGCCTTCTAATCCTGCATGTGTTTCTCCCATTGCTGACTGATTTCCTCTTCTGGACTTTGCTCCACGCTGCATGCCTCACACGGTGGAGAAAGAAAGAAAAGAAGAAAAAAAAAAAAAAAAAAAAAAAACACACCTGTCTCCTAAACCGGCTGATCCCACCACTGCCACCATATGTAAGGGACCAAGCTGGCAGACAAAGGAGACACAGGTGGTTCCGGAAAAAAGAGGGTTTTATTTACCCAAAAAAAATGCCAAAAATAATACAAATAACAAAATACAGTAAATTAAGTTGGGCCCATAAAAGAGGTCAACTGAACAGAACTCAACAGAAGGTAACTTAATTCTACAAAAAGACCTAACAAACCAAACACAAAAGGGAACCTATATACTTGGTTGGTCAGACCAAGGCAAAACAAAGGGGTAACCGACAAATAAAACACACCCTACCAACTAACCAATAAACAGAATTATCCCCAAAACAAATTAACTCAGCTAAATAAACTAAACCACAAATACCCAACTAAATATTCAATAAAGAAAACAATACTAAACTAGACAAAACTAAATTTACAATCAATCCACCCCCATGCAGCAACCAGAGTTGGTCTGTCCCAATTGACCATTTCCTGTACTTTAGTCCTTCACTTCCTGGGGCAAATCCTTTTGCCCAGGCCCGGCCAGATGTCCCCCATGGAGCAGCACCCTTCTGGTAATCAATGCAGTTGTGTGGCTGAGAGTGCAGCCATCACAGCCATTGTCACTGATATTTGTCAGTGAAAGTTCATCACAAGAAGGAGCAGTTATCCAGATAGCTAGCTATTGGCTAGCCATTCAGTTTCATATCCTTCAATTTGTAACGTTATCTGAGTCCAACAGCTATCTTAGCATTATTATGTAGCATTAGCTTTATTGCTACTTAGCTAGCTAGCTGCTACAAATGAAACATCTAAGGACGTTACACACATGGCATTTTAAAGATAACATAAGACAACATACCTCTATATAGTCTTTCTTTTCCTCCTCTTTTCTCTTCTCTTGCACACCTGAAGGCTTGGACCTTCTTATTGTGGACCAAATCCCAATCTCCCCCAGGGCATCAAAATGGCTAGGACCGGCCCTGTTCACCAGCTAATCGCTAACTTTGTCTGCCATCTGGTGTTGGCCAAGTACCATAGACTACAGTGGATTTATCAAAGCCTTTTTCCTTAAAATAACTTCTGTAAACAGGAGAGCAGTGAGAGTGGACCAGAACCATAAAGCTGTTGTCCATAAAGCCAGAACCATTAGCTTAATGATAATAAAACATTCTGTAGAGCTGAGAGAAACAGCAGAGTCAGGTTATAATACTCTGTGGTGTTTATCACTACAGGTGAAACCTTTCAAATTACACATTTAATCCGGTGTTAATATAAAATATTGATTAGTGCAGCTTTAAAAGAATGCTGAAGGTTAGCAAAGAGTAGGCACAAGTAGAAAATGCCCAATACGTTATCTGGAATGTTTTAACATATTGACATTATATTGGTGTCATGCCTTCCATATCATTTGTTATAAACCCAGAACTAGTTAATTTTAGCAAGACAACCTTTTAATTATGTTTTGTTATATATCTATCTCTTTGAAATTCATTTATATTCTTTGGAAAGTAGTCCACTTTGAGCATATGCCATATGACTCCTTAGATGTTTTATTAAGGGATTCCTGGAAAGGGAATCATGCCATTTCTACATGGTAAGGGAGTCCTTATAAAAACAACGGTGGGTGGCATATTTCTGAAACCACTGAGGGCCCTTCACTAATCTCTCTGGTGTATTTTCTTGCATCCGGTGTACATTGGACTGTATGTCGTCACTCGGGAAAAACAATGCCTGAGAAGAATGTTGTTGTTTTCCTTCAAAGCTTATCTTCAATAAAAAAAAAAGAAGAAGATCTAGTAGTCTATGTGACATTCAGGTCCCACTAGAGCATAGATTAGATGAAAACAAAAAGTAGTAAGTGAACATGTACTAATGAGCCTAAATGGAGCTGTATTGGTAAGCCCAGTGGGGGGAAGCCATGCATTAAAGCGGAAATGAACATGAATGTTATTGGACGGGCCGAGGAGCGCTGTAACCAGGCAGGGAGCAGCTGTCAGGATGTGTGTGGAGGAGCTTGCGTCACTGAGGGATAATTCTGAGAAGGAGGCTGAGACCACTAGCTCCAGCTTCAGCTCTCCTCTTCCTCCTCCTCCACCCCACCCACTCAGCACTCTCTACAGCCACTCCGGACGTTAGCTACTCTTTCCTTCTCCCACTTCATTGCACTTATACTCTTCACTCTATTTCACGTGCTCGTTCTTCTCATCCACAGCTTATTATTTCCCAGCTCCCGTATCGCTTGCGCATTCATTTATATTTTTAGACACTTGAGCTCAGGTTTTAAGCAAGAGTGGTATATATACGATGAGTGAACAGGTGTTGGTTTAATGTCTAGTGAGTTTTAGGAACAAAACAATGGAGTGGGCACAAATCTAATTTTAGTAGTAAATAATTTGCAAGACTGAAGAGTTCAAAAGGACAGATTTGAAAGTGTTGAACAAGTTTTTATTTATATTTTAGAAAGCAGTGGGCTTTTTTTAAATTTACTATTATAATTTTTGGAAGACTCCACCACCAATGAAAACCAGACAGCTCCTCAGTGCTGTCCATGTGCTTTTTTTAATTCTCCTGTTTTTACACTTTGCATGCCAAGACCTCAAAATCTGCCAAAACAGCTGGAGGAAGCAGGAGAGTAGATGTAACACAAGAATAAAGTTTGCTTTGTCATTAATAAACTTCCATACTCCCTCACTCTTCTGCCACTCCGCTCACTCAGAAGCTTACTTCCTCACACCTCTCCACCAAGTGAGAACGACCCACTGTCGCTCTGACCTATTTACTGTTCACATGCTCATTGATGTAGTTGCTAAATGAAATGTAGTCTAATTTAATTAACAACCAAAGCACAGGCTGATTAGGTGCATGTGTACTGTTGCTGATTGCTTCGGCTGGCAAATTATCATTCATTTCTAAGCAGCATGTGCACAGTTCCACCACAAACACACCTGCGCACACGTATACACACATACACACACACACACACACACACACACACACACACAAAGATACAAACCACCTCCACCAAACAAACCCCAACTCGCATATTATTAGCTGTCACAACAATGGTTTGCTGTTCTTTTGACCTACCAACCTGATCGCAGTAGGTGACATGATGACTCACACGCACACACAGAGTCAGAGGCACCAAACACCACAACTCCCTACTTGCGTCAGCACGATGCCCTATTAACTATTATATAAAGGAGAAGAATAAAGTGTTTTTATCACTTCACCTCACCATGTCTGAGTTGTTATTATCTATAGCAAATGGCCTCTAGTTTGTACCTTTTCAGAGTATGTGACAAGGTGCAGGGAAGGTATGACCTTTAAAGTAAAGGAGGATTACAGTGCCTACAGTTTAACGTCAGAGGAATTATCATCTATCATAAAAGAGGGTACAGTAGTGTTCAGCTTTGATCATTAGTATATATACTGTAGGTGCATCTGGAGTTGGGAGGAACATTGTGGAGACATTTTATTGATTATATTAGAATTTAAAAAATGGAACATTTGGACAATGTCTATCTAAACAAGATTTTTTTTTTTTTTTAAAGGCCTAAACCTGACCTTATTGCTGCAATTTTCATTACATCCCAAATGAAAGCACTTGACAAAACAAACATACTGATTATGTTGGTTATAAGTAGGTCTAAGCATGTAAAATTTGTTCTGGAAGTGGTGCTGGAGAAAAGGTCAGGGGTTCATTCTTTGGGGAGCAAAATATGCTCATTAAATTTCTTGGGAATCTGCTTATTAGATTATGAGTCATCTTGGAAATGTTCACGGTCATGCTGGAGGAAAGGCCAGAGGTCAACAAAAACATTACAATTCATCCTCTGGTGATAATGAACATCCACAACAAATTGTATCCAGATGAAATCATTAGCAGTACTTTGTCAAGTTTCGGTCAAGGGAAAATTTTGATGGAAGAGAGATGCCAAATAAAATGTGGTCTTTGATCAATTTCACATGTCAAGAGGCTAGTTCAAGACACTATATTGATGACAGCACCACTGATATAAGCACATACACAACAATCATAAAAGGAAATGGTCCACTGCTGCCTGGAAATGGTGCAAATACACAAAAAAGACTAAGTGTCTACAGCCATGTTAACAGCTTTGTTTCGTAGGCACAGTGGTGCTTTGAGCTAAATGCTAACGTCAAGATGATAACATACTCACAATGACAATGTTAACATGCTGATGCTAAGAAGGTATAATCTTTACCGTGTTGACCATCTTAGATTAATGTGTTAGCATATGAACATTTGCAAAGTAGCACTAAACATAAAGTACAGCTCAGGCTGATGGGAATGGCATTAGTTAGCAGATATTTGGTCATAAACCAAACTATTGGACCATTTTTGCATTTTGACATGATGATGGAGCCACATAAAAAGTTCACCAAAGTCATCCATCAAATAAATATAGAAATATTTCTCTAAAAAACAAAAATGTCAACCTCACGGTGGCGCCCAAGGAAAAGCCATGTCATTCCATCCAGTAGATGTTGAAATAGTATAAGTGAAAACTTTGACCTGCTGGCCAAGCTAAATGAAAGTTCCAAGAATTATAAAGTCAGTGAGACTCATCCTCTGGGGACCATGTGTTTTTGCATATAATTGAAAATTGTTGAAAAGAATTTTAAAAATGGGAGTTAGTTGAATAGTTTCCAAGATATTCAGACCACTGACAAACATTTCCATCCCTAGAGCCATTGCGCCTCCAGTTCCCATCATCAGTTCATCCCATCATCAACATCCTGTTATTTATTGGCAGCAGGAATCCTGCCTGTCAGCATATCTATGATGGTTAGTACCACGGACAGTTCCCCCATCGCTGGTGGTCCCGGGATCAGCACCTTGGACAGCGGTTGTGACACACCTTGGTGCGTGGAGTGTTGTTGTTGTTGCTGATTTAAGTGTTCAATTCAACTTGTTTATGGTGACTCAAAAGCCTCCAGACATATAAAGTCACATTAACCTATGTCCCTACTGGAAAATAAAATCACAAGGGAAAGGGTTAAATAAATGCTGATCTGGCTGGGGGAAACATCTACTGCAGGGTGGGCTTCCTAGATATGTACTGTGGTATTGGGAACTGCCAAGAAGTAGATGAGAAGATCGATATCACTCACATATATGTTTGTTAAATACAGTATAAGGCTACAGCCAGCAGATGGTTAGATTAACTTAGCAAAAAAAGTGGAAACAGGGGGAAACAGCTGGCCTTTGTGTTGAAGGGGAAAAGCCATTAAATGTAATTGTTCATTCAAGATCTTAATCAATTAGTTCAGCATCCCACTGAAATCAAGCAAAACTGTGGGTCTAAACCACTGGAGATTGTAGGTGGTTGATTTTGTAGACTTTTAGAACATTTCATTATGCTTTTACACCCACCTCTTTACATCGTTGCAGTGCTGCACCAAAAAGACGTTCTCACTTACCAACAAAACCACCCTAGGTACCGTCAGCGTGTCCTCACATTCAGTCTCTAATTCATTATCAGTGAGGCTGTTCCAGAAAATGCTGCTTGATCACATCACACATTACTCTCTCTCTATCTCTCCAGAGCTTTTGAAGCAACTAGTCTATGTCTGTATATCTTAATCCAGCTGTCCAAAATCATTGGGGAAAACGTGGGAATTCTCTCCCAGGGTGGATTTTTTGCTTTCAGTGTGACCCAGATTTAACTGTTCATGTTCAGTTTGCAATGAGAAGATCTAATCTCTTGTTTACATGGCACCACAAATCTCATTTTTGTTTTGTTCTTGTGTAAATCCAGTAAACAGCATTTGCATTTGAACGTGCTGTATTATCAGTATTCTCTGTGATATTTATAAAATATGTTTTTATAATCATCATTTGCCACCAGGATCTTATGTAATACTCATTAAAAGTCATAGGTAGGTACCGGTACAGAGTAAAAACAGTAATAGCAGAATGGTCTGAATTGTTTTTCCACTTGCGTAAATGGGAATGATTGTGTCAAATATGATGTCATGCACTGATGTACATCAGGTCGCTATGGTTACACCAATCTTGTGATAGTGAAGTCCTCAGATTGGATTTCCACATAGGCAACAGGTCTGTGATGTTGAGCTTATGGTTTGAAAAGTTGGGTCCAGCCAATAAAAGAATATCTTAAAATAAAAAAAAATAACTTTCTGGTCATTCTTCAAATCATGATGTGTATGAAATGTATGAAATAAGCCACACACTGATGTGTCATCAGTGTTTTTCCAAAAAAGGATAAAAAGCACTGTGTCTATCTTTTCTGAATCATGCATGAACCTTTCAACCTTTTGTGTGGGACAAAATGTCCTTTTCACACCAAAAGTGTCAGTTCCTGCTCCTCTATATTCAGTGCAGGCCTATATTTAGGCTTGCTTGATGAGTCTACAATAGCCTGCTACTTTACATAGTCGTCCTGATGACCACAGCGTTGTTAGGAGTAATGTTATAAAACAGGCAGCCAGTGTGTCCTCCTCCCATCTGTTCTCTCTCCTCTGTCTCTGTTTCTCTGTGTTCCATGACGCAAAGCCTGAGTGGGAGTGGACAAACCTTCTGCTCCCTGAGAGGACTGAGTGGGCCGCCGCCATCCGCTGTGCGCGCGCCAGAGATGGAGCCAGAGATGGAGGTATACTGAGAAGAGAGGAGAGAGGGAGGATGGGTTGGATGTGGCATAGGGGAGACATTTGAATAAAAACTGGAGTGTCATGTCCAGCAGACGAGGAAAAACATTAGCGTTAGCTGCTATGCTCCATTATGTTCTAACTCTATCTGCTGTTTGGTGCTGGGCAGTTACTGATCAGTCGGTTTATACAGGCTTTTTCACTGTGAACAGTTGCCTGCTGCTGCTGGAGACCACAGTAATGAGAGCAGTGACGTTGTAAAACCAAAACACTGAGATGAAAGATGCTAAAACGCTCCACAGAGTTGAGGGGAACTGCAGAGTTGTGTGATTATTCTTTGAGGCTTTTGTCACTATGACTGACACTTCTCACATCACATATAGGACAGTTCATCTATTATTGAAATGGCACTACTGATTAGCGCAAAATAATTACTTAAATTAAGCAATTAATTAACTGGCCTTTTTTGTCTCCTATGGGTGGCCATGACAAATTGCATCAACACTGATAGAACTGATCTCCTCCTACATATTGGAACTACAGCACCTCACTCCCACTTCTACAGCTGCCTGTTCTTGACCCCAGTAAGCTAGTTAATTAGAACCGAAACACAAAATGTGTGGTGAAGAGCTTTATGTTGTTAAACACCGCTAATAAAACTACTTTGTCACATACCTTTTTTTGAACTTTAGAAAGAGTCTTGTGACAGTGGTCATAAACACCAGTGGATGTTGTCAAATACTGTACAGGGCTGTAAAATTAGTGTTGTCAATCATAGAGATAAATGTAGTCGATATAGTGTTTTATTAACCAGTAACGCTGTTAGTTTACTTGTTTTGTCATTTTGAGCCAAGATCCCGTAAAAACGACATTATTACTCCACTTTAAGTTAGGTTTTGTCGGAATATTATATTGTTTTACATGCTTTCGGGTGTGTAAATGTTTCCAGTAAAACAATATACAGTCATGAATCAAGAGCCCTCATAATGACATCTGTCTATTTTCTGACCCCGTCCTCCCCTCCTGCCTTCTGCTGCTTATCTTTAGAAACTCGATCCGCCTCATGAAGCATTGGTGGCTATTTTACAATTTGGCTAAATCCAGCTCTGAGGTAACAAGTGACACCTTCTGTTTCCATGCTTCCGGTCGCTAGGCAACCTCAGCAATTATACCACTGCCAAGAGAGGGAAGGGAGGAAGTAGCACCCCGAGGCCCCCTGCCTCCGATCATCTTGGCCACGGCCGGTCAGGCTTCATCCTTCATCTAAGCGCAGTGCTTCCATACCAAGCCAGTGACGAGGTCTGCCACAGCATGCCGTGTTTCCTACTGCTCTCATTAAATCAGCTCTCTTTCCTGTGCTGTACAGATACAGCTTGTCTGTAGGAACCCATATGATGAAGTCACTGATTGCACCAAAACACTCTGCTGCCCTCTGTTGTTCTCTACAGTTGAATATCTCAATTGCTTGAATTGAAAAGTTTAATTACTTAAATTGAAAACTTACAGGTAACAAAAAACATTAACGGGAGCAGAATGAAATGGGTGAAATAAATTTCAGCAATATAAGGTAAAGAAAAAAAAACAATTGTGTACAACCACATAAAAACAAAACTAAAGCAAAGAGAAGCTCTTTGATCAAAGTATTTTTAAAGAAAAGATTAAAAAGATGGTAATGACTCAGCCGGCCTTAGACAACAGGCTTCTATCTGACAGGCTTGTATGGGACTGAAAGGTCAGAAACACAGTATATCGAGGTCACAAAGAGTCTTAAGGGTAATCCATAAGATCTTTAAATCAATTCTGAAACATAATGGAAAATAACTTTGTAGTGATCAGGCTTTTTAGTTCTAGTGTTAGCCCTGGCAGCTGAGGTCTGGACAGTCTGACATATATATCACATGCAAAGGGGATGTAGTAAATTATGAATAGTCCATTAAAATATAATTAAGAATAAGGAATCTATTACAGTGGATTAAACAAAACTATGTCATCCAGTAAAATAATCTGTCCAAAACCTTACATTCTTACATGCAATCACTCAGTTTCTTTCTCTGGTTGATGTGATTCTACATTCACACATATTTTTGAACAGTTTTTGTTATTTGAAATGAATGATTTTCTATGTTTTTTGTTTTGTTTTGTCTATGTCCTTCTCACCAGTTTTAAGTGGGTGGCATTCAAAAAGTTTTCTACTGTCTCAAATAAATTCTTTTTTTTAAGACAATAGGGTTTTTTGTTGTTGCTCAAAATATAAACCATATAACATCACATCCAGCTCCTTGGTAACATTTGTTGGGACACTTAGTGACAATGAAACATAGACTGATCTGGAGATTCCTTCTGTTTTTGATAACAGAGCCTTACCATAGAAATATCTCTCATTAACCATAAATGTTATTCATTTCTTGTTTTTTTTTCAATAACATTGTCAAAATATAACTTATATCATTGTTTCACATTCTTACCAATAACAATTCTTAGATATGTCACCTTTTCTTTAATTGGGAAAAGACAGATTTATCCAAATTCATCTTTAAACCCAAAACACCAGTAAACTCATTTATACAAGACATTACTTTTAAAACCTGATTTTGGTCTTTTAGAACAATTGCAGTATCATGCGCTAATTGACATAGTTTGAAATCCTTTCCCACTGCATATATTCCTGTGAAGGGTGATTTTTACACAGTTTAGTTCAGTCTCACTTTCATCAACCTTACTTCCAGCTGTTTTCCACCACCAAAAAGGAGGGAAAAAAAAAAACTCATTGGATTATGCAGCTAAAGTGTGAGACGTGTTTCACAGGAGTTGATGAAGTCCAAAAACAGCTTCAAGAAGAGTGAACTTACATTTAATTGTTTATATACAAATATATACAAAAGAGGATAAAAAAACAATCTTGCATTACAAAAAATAGTTCAATTAGTGGTCATTCTAATGTGTTCTTTTGCTGAATTTATCATAGAGAAAATAATCTGTTACAATAAGGAAGTTGTGTCCCACAGTATATTTTTGTATCCAGTAACAAAGCGTGTTACAAAAACAAGGTTTCTACCGGCAATAAGACATCAAGTGCACTCTCTCAGGTCATCATGACCTGTAAGTGGGTACACACACACACACACACACACACACACACACACACACACACACACACACACACCACCATTAATCCACTGTGTTGACGTAGTCAGACAGCAATTGCACATTAATTTGACTTTTGAAACTGACTACAGGACATAAATCAAGGTTGTGTTCCCAGAGAGAGATGCTGTATTTTCCATTCAGAGATTCACCACACTTTGTTCCACAGGAATGAACATGGCTGTAATAACACTCAAATAGAAATATGCTGCAGAGGAAAGTCATGCTTTTAAAGGCCAGCATGGTGTGGCTAACATTTTATATTGCACTTGTATATTTAAATTCTCACCCCTGGAGAGATATGTCTTGCAAGGTGTCACTGTAAGTAAACATTAACTTATTTTAGTTACAGACAAACTAAATGGAACTGACTGGATGGATTTTACATTAAGATTGTTCAGATCGCTGTGGTTTTGCTGTGCAAAAAACTGGGAAAAGATGTTGTTCCTCAGTGATATCATGTGTTAAAGATCAACACAGACCAGGGCAGAAAACAGACTTGTGGTCAAAGCTGCTATCCTTAGCAACAGCGGCTGTATCAGCTGTTTAACCTGCAACTTGGATCATTTCTCTTTTTTTTTCTCTAGAGTCCTCGAAAAATTCCAGTCAGTCAGTGTTTAACCATCATTACATCATATGAAATCATGCACTTTTGTCATCCATCTAACCCTTGGTGTTACAGCATGAAGGGATATTTTACTCAGAAAAAGCAAGCGTCATCATTTTTTATCAACATCTGTTCGGTCAAAACACATGGTGTTGTTTCTCAATATGTGATACACCTATGATTACAACATATGTTCATATGTTGGGTAGTAAAGTTTAAAGTATCACATTGCTTATTGTCCCTAAAAGTATTTGTTAAAGGAATAGTTTGGGAAATATGTTTAGGCCTATTTGCTTTCTTGCTGAGAGTTTGACAAGAAGGTCAATGACATGAGGGTGTCTCTCATCATCTCTCGTCCAGAGGGGATAGCTTAGTTTAGTTTAAAAACTGGAACCAACTGGCGGGGCTCTGTGCAAAGTTCAAAAATACTTCTGACTCATTAAATAACACATATATCTTGTTTGTTTATTCCACACACAAACAGAAATGTAAAAAAAAAAAAAAAGTTGGGATGTTAAGGGGATTTTTAAGAGAGCGAAATTATTCCTTGGCAAACTCGAACTTTAACTCAAATAAACATACTTGTTAAAAATGCTGAATTATTCCTCTAAAACGCAACAATTTTAATAGTTTTTTGTCAGTGGTCTGCTATGTACTATACAGACATATTTATACTGTAGGAAATGCAAAGCATGCATTAACCTTTAACAGTAAGTTACACCACACACTTGTTCCATGAAATTTCACTTCTCTGTTTTTCAAATATCTCCAACACACTTTTGTGTATTTCCAAACTCAGTTTCCTTAACAGCAACTGTGTGGCACAGCTTACACAGAACACATGATGTCGTGCTGCTGACCACTAAGATTCTGCAAATTCTTCCTTCAATAACATTCACAATCTTATCAATACTCAAAAAGTAGCTGGACGGTTGAAGTCAAATGCAAGCCTTATGTCACAGGATGTTCAGACGTATGTGTGCAAAGTAAGTGTAAATACAGCCAGAACATTATTAAAGAGTTTATATGTATTGTCATTTTCTTGTGTCTTTGCATACACAAAAAGAAGAACAAAACAAACAAAACAACAAACAATGCTTTTCCTCCCAGCCCACAGCAGTGCAGCAACAACAGAAAGGATAAAGATATAATGTATATCTAAAAATTATAAACATAAATCCCAGGAGAAAAAATAAACAAAAAAAAGAACAAGCTTTTAACAGCGCAGGGCATTAAAGTGCATTTAGAGAGAAAAATACATGTCTTGGTTTAATGTAGACAGCTCTTGGATGTCAATAAGTGACCAGCACTGATGGGAGAATTATATACTTTATTTTGCTGTCCAGAGAATGAACATTAGCCAGCATGATTGTTGAAACTGCCAGTTTGTATGGGTTAGCAGTTAGCCTAGCTTGCACTCCTCCGCGCTCGCCCCGCTTTTGATCCTCTTCGGTGCAGCTCAGGCAAGGCCGTGGTCTCCTTTGGGTCCACTGGGCGTAGCAGACAAAGCATACTCAGCTGATTTAGCTCCTGGCCAGTGTTTCTTGTTTCAAAAGTCTTTGTTATGAATGTTCAAAAGAAACTGATAATCATAGACATATTGCCTTTGCACTCCACACAATGACACAGACGTAGACATACACATGGACAAACACACTGCACAGTCAGAACTAAGAGAGGCTGACGCAAATCACCATCACACCAGTTCATGGAGAGAGAGAGAGAATACATTGTTAACTGCTAGCTTAACCCCAACAAAACTCAACTAAAATGAACACAAGGTCAGTCTACAGCCATGACATTTGCAGTGCCTTGAGCTAAATGCTAATGTCAGCATGCTAACATCATGGCTAACATGCTTACAATGACAGTGCTAACATGCTGCTGTTTAGCTTTGTGTAGCATGTTTGCATGCCAATATTTGCTAATTAGCACTAAACATAAAAATATTTTAAGCAGAAGGTTACTTTGTTAGTTTTGCAGTTATTTCTTCATTAATCAATTCAGGTAAATTTTTTAGAAAATGACCTGATGGTGCCGCTAGAGGAAAAATAATCCGGTGAAGACAATTAATCTGTACAAAAATGAATGACAACCCATCAACACATGTTGAGATATTTCAGTCAGGACAAAAAAGGACCAATGTGAAGGACGCTAGTTCGCCAGGACACCATTACCATCCTTAGAGCCACATAGCTAGTGAGGCTAAAAATAGGTTTAGGTCAATTTTATTGATAAAAATGTGCAGTTATGCTACATGAAATACATTTATAAACATACATTGTTTGTGGGATATAATTAAAAAGTCATTGGTTTACATGTTATCATATGTAACCCAGTTACTTTGCCACCATGACCAAAAAAAAGAGTTCAGGTTTATTACAAAAGGATTTTCTCATTTTAATGAGACAGTTTACTCATTATAACAAGATCATGTCTCTCATTAAAACAAGAGAAACAACTCCTTAAAATTAGATGCTTATTCACGTTAGCACAGGTGTATTTTCTCAGCAGGCCTATAATGACAAAAAAAAAATTTTTTTTGAATAGGTGCAAATATATAGCATGAACTTATGCCACATACCACAGCATTTATAGCCAAAGCTAGTTTGCAATGCCCCTAGCTAGATGGGCTGTTTTAAAATACATATGAAACTGCACAAAACTCAACAATACATATGCACACATTACAACATGAAACTGAACAACAAAGTACATACAAAGCACCACTAAAACACAAACAACTCACAAACAAACATACTATAAAAGGTTCATAAAACAACAAGCCCCAGATTACTCATGACTACATGATTGATCTCTTCACAAGCTGTTTCCAGTTTGAGTTGAAAATGTTTCCAGTCATGATCCATTTAGAGTTTGAATAGACTCTATCTGTATCTAATAAAAACGGCAGTGTTGCCGCTGCTCAAATGGATTTGTGTGCACATTTGAATGAATTGAACTGCAATTTTAAACCATTGATTCCTTCATGCTGTTCGGTGGAAGAAATTATCTTGTGTCTAAATTCATTCTTTGTGGAAGGGTGTTTTGCCACGGGGCCAAGTGCGCTGTTGTGTAAACCAGACCTGTGAAGCAATGGGAGAGAGAACCAGAGAGTGAGACAAATATTGCGTAAGTAAGCCTGTGCTTAGTGGGGTTTTTTTTCAATCAGTGAACAGAAAATAGCAGCCCGGGAGACTAAAAGTAGCCTCTCCACCACAGATGGCCCCCACGCTTTCCGCCAGTGGGTCAGTGGGTGAGAGAAGAGTGGAGGGGATTGGAGGCGAGAAGAGAGGCTATGGCCGTGTGCCGCCATCCAGGGGAGAGTGTGGGCGACGCGGGCAGCAGGAAAGAGAAAGACAAGGACTTCCAAGGCCAAGTGGGCCGACGTTTGCAGTATACACTGCTAAAAATGGACATGATGACGCTCAGAGGTCAGCCGGTTGATTTGTCATCAGCTATTTCAGCAATGTTAAACAACTGACGAGGGAGAGGGAAAATGTTGACATCACCGGTGCATGCTCACATCACTTGCCCCCACATTCTTCCGATTGTGCAATCATCAGGGCGGAGAAATCAAACACTGTTTCCTGGATTTAAGATTGTGCCATATTTGGTAAGCAGGACAATACTGGGTCAGATGGCTTATGACTGGATTCATAGAGTCAAGCAACCTTTAGGTGGTCTCTCTCTACGTCACCCAAGATCTTCTCTTCCCTACTCGTGTTCTCCTCCCTTATCTTCTCTGCTATGCACTTCTCTTCCTTTCACTTATTTTTCAAGAATTGTTTTTATGTCCTGTGAGTGTGGATCTGGCCTCTGTGTAAACTCACAACCGATGAATAACTCTGATGAACTTTGCAATGAGCCTTTTACCGCAACATCTCTTACACACTGTGGAATTATTTAGACGCACATGTATGGTAAATGACTAATCTTCATATGAGGAAGAGAGACAAACATTTCTGATTAAACGAGCTGAGGAAATGATTGTATCACTGCGCAATGCCATGTTAGAGTACGTGAAGGATGTGCTTGTTTGTCACAGCGGCATGAACAAAGTCTTAGAACTCCTCTTACAACTCTACTCTCTGCGAAAACACTTCAAAAGTGAACATGTAGACCCTTCTCAACCTTCACTCCACATGATCCCTGCAGTATCAATGAGCTGCCAGCAGAGAGCAAACAAGACTACAGGTTTTTACACTGTAGGTGGGTTTGCTGTGGCTCATACATTCATGTATGGTATTGGAAACTTAACATACTTTGTTTCATAGGGAAATGTAGTGAATAATAACTGGATAAGAGTGCACTCCCTTAGATTTACAGGCACAGTCATGATGAGTTACACCCTCAATAAAAGAACTCCTCCAACATACCACTGCGTTTCTATTTGTAGCAGTGTGTTGGAGGTGGGTGTACTGTTTTGAACATTTTTTAAAAAGATACCCATTCATCATTTTATTATCTTCTTACATGGAAAAAATGTTGTTTACCTTTTTTCAGATGGAGGAGTTTTAAGTGATTGTTCTACTTCTAAAAGAATAAATCAACAGTTTTTAATTCAAGTAAGGTCAGAGGTCATATTAGTAACAGTAACTTCAAATATACACCAACACCACCCACACAGGATTTGTGGCTAATCATGCAATCTAGGATCTTTTCTTTGCTGTAATCCATTTATTCCTTGCTTCTAAAGGAATACAGATGCTGCCCTCGTGTGGCCAGAAATGTCAAGGCAACGAACCTGGAAAATGAGTCCAGCAGCCTATTAGTCTTCTTAATAATTTCATAAGCACAGTGCATGATCCTAATCATAATGTAGCTTTTGCTTTGTCGCGATTTTAAACAGTTTATATTCATTAGAGGAAAGAAAAACTCGTGCAGATCTCGTTGGCTATATTGAGCGGTAAATTGGATTTGCATTGAGCTTGACCTGGAGCCAAGCCACAGGTTCCTTGGAAAGTTTACCAGGTCATTGACCGGAGGTGTTAAGTGAGAAAGCCTCTCACACACAAATAAGTGAGCCAGGAGCATTTAAAGGCATAGCAATAGCTATTTGTGTGTTCACTACTATACAGGAGAGGAGTAGGCAGCACTAAGATGTAGTGAAAAGGCCCGGCCGAAAGAATGTAAATGAATGTAACATCAACATATCCGTCAACAGGAAATCCAACATGCAGCGCAGTCATTGAAGTAAGGAATGTAAACAATGCCACTGAATTACTGGCACTGTTATGTGAAACTATCATGTTGGAATATGTTGAGCAATAAATTGTGTTGAGCAACTAAACTGTAGCCAAATTCCTTGTGTGTGTAGACATACTTGGCCAATAAAGTTGATTCTGATTCTGATTGATACAGAATATAGTTTTTTTTAAAGAAATGTATTTCTTACACTTCCACTATGTATGCAGGACATGTGTGCAACATCTGCAAACATGCATCCACGTCTCAGAGTAGACAGTGGTTGCAAAGAATGACATCAGTGAAACTGGATGCCTCACTTACAGCAATTATACCTGACATTTGCTCTTCTTCCTCCCATCTCTCTCTGTGTCTCACTGTCTTTCTCTCTCTGCCAGAGTTTCACGAAAAAGATCTGGTTGTTGTTGTTGGACTGTGGAATATCACGAAGAATAACAACTGTAGAGAGGAGGATAAAACATGATGGAAAGCCTCACAAATGGAAACATCATTTTAATTCAGATTTGGATGATTTTCTGTCCTTGAGATGGCAGCACCTGCAGCTTTTTCATGGAGCGTTTACATACTCTGGAAAAAAAAAAAAGTATTTTTGTTCCTCTGTATGATAAATCTCGACCAACTATGACTGTAAAACACTGCTTACAGTCATGCATCAGCAATAATAATCAAAAAAATGCAATAAAATGGCATTCACACAGGCAATTTCCCTACATTGAGTACTTTTCTTTGTTGATACTTTAAGTACATTTGCTCATAATACATACATACTTCAGTACTTCAGATTGAACATTTTTCCATTTGGTAGCGCTGCTCTTACACCACGTGGTAAATTATAGCTCATCATCTACTTAATCAGTGATAGTGAAAACAGCTTTGTATCATCAGCTTTGTATCACAATGATTGATAGGCAAGTGAAGTTTAGGGAGGTAAGATAAACTTGTTCTGTATATGACATTCCGTAAAATATATCAGCAATAACAGTAATCTTATATTAATGTTTATCTGTTGTTCTGTGTGCTTTGAAAGGTTTGTATTAGTCTGGCTCACCCTGTGGTGAGATGAGGCTTAGAAGGTCATTCTTGTCATAGCAAGAAAAGCACAGCTGCAACTGATAACATTAACGATGGCTCGGATCCATACACTCGAAGGCTGTTTTCGCTTTCATCCGCTAAAGGAACGTTTCTCTGTGCTCTCCTTTAAAGGTTTAACACATTTGCATACAGTATGAGCATGATTTGTGACATCACAAGTAGTTTGGAAGCCATTCATGGTCTAATATAGTACGTACACAGGGGTGATGTGGAAACTTTTATGCCTCCAGTGCACTGAGAATGAAGTAGGAAACATTGTGTGTCCAGTAGGTCAACTTTTAAAATGAAAAATATTCACATATTCATAGATTCTGAATGTCTCAACAAGAGGGAAGGAATACTCATTTTTACTTAGATTGCACTTTGTGGAAAAAAAATATCACACACACATTATTATTGCAGGCAAACTATTTTTAAATGTCTAAACATTTCTGAAGGGGTTATTGATAGTTTTGTTAATAAACACCACTTTTTTTTGCACTTACGCCTACTTATTGACCTGCTATTTCAACATCCCCTTTAAAGTATATTTATTAAAAGGGATGGTAGCATTACACTCAAGGGAAAGCAAACAGACATGGCTTTACTTTCACTTTGTGTGAAGTGGAGCATGATGTGCATTTTAAAGAGGGACATTACTTACAGAATATAGACATTTTTCACAGCAGACATTAACATTAACATTGACATTGACAATGGCTTTATTCAATTTGAGTGTCCATGCAGGACATACCAGTGAGGCAACATGCACAATACCTCTTAAATAAAACACACCCTTCATTTATGATATTAATAACACCTGTGTGACAAATCCTGATAGGTGACTCATTAAATGGAACTTTAAATGGACTTCAATACAAGTGTGGATGTTAAAAGCACAACAAATTTAATGTAATAATAATGTGACTATTTTGACTTCACTAACTAACCTCTTGTACTCTATTTAAGTGCATATAAACTATGATCCTGGTATGACAGAGGGAAGTAAACATACAGATAATGTGGCTTTAACTTACAGCCCTCCTCCTTGACAGAAAAATGTGACATCACTCGGCAGTGCAACCAATCAGAGAGCCAGACGCTCAGGCTGCTGGAGCACTCCGTGTGTTCGTGTAACTGGTGTGCATTTGGTTGTATGTGTGTGTGTGTGTGAGTGTGCGTGTCTGAATGCGAACAAGTTGATATTATTTTTAAATTTTCTTAACATCTTTGAATTAAGCAGTGGAAGTAAGTCGGGGCTCCGGGGAGTGGGTCGTCTTTCAGAGCCGCCTGAGGAACAGAAAAAGACTTTCCATAACAACAACGCAGACTCAAATGAACTCGAAAATAACAAGTTTGCTACGCACAGCCTTTGAAAACAAGCCACATCTACGCAGTTTAACGAATTTCGATTCATCTTCTTTTTCGACACTAGCTAACTTGGAGCTAAGAGTCTGCAGCTGCTTACGGTGTTTTTTTTCCATCTTTTTTTTTCTTCGTTTTTTTGTGGTTGTCAGTTTGCAGTCAAGTGATAACGTTTGTCCCGTGTGCCTTCTTTTAAATGAGCTAAGGTCGTTCATGTTAGCTAATGAAGTTGTAACCGTCACATAAGAGACAGTAATAAAAACGTAATTGTAGGGGATAAGCCATAAGCTACTCAAGCAAAAATGCTAAAGACTCTGACGAAGAAGCTAAGAAGACACTCACTCAATGAGATACATCCTTTTCAACTGAAGGTAAGTTTGTCTAAGTTACTTACTATTGAAATACTACCGTTGTAACATAATTAAAAGCCATGGGTTGCAGTTGTCAGTACACTTGTACAGTATTGAAATACTCAGTTCAGTACAGCTGAGAAGAAGTGAGCTTGTTTGTGAACAGCGTGGCTTTACTTTTGTCTTGTGACTTGTTCATTTGTAGGCCAGTTGACTACGCAGTAGCTTAAACATTGTGAGTTATCAGCCTGTAACCAGAACGGGGTTATTGTGAGTTCATTAACACTTTCCCTCTTTCTCTTTCTCTTTCTCAAACACACGCACACACACAAGTTTGCACAGCTATCCTTGTTAGGACATTGCACTGACTTCTATTCATTGCGGACAGCCTAACCTTAACCTAACCTCAATTCACACCTTAACACTAACCTTGACCAGGACCCCAGAAATAACGTTTTGCCTCATTAGGAGCAGGCTTTAGTCAACATGAGGACTACTAGTCCCGAGAATGTGGGTGTTTATACCAGAAAAGATCCCACTGAGGTAACAAAAACGTGCACGCACACACTGCTAGACAGACAGCATACTTATTGTACAGTCATGAAAGCAGCTGAGCCACTCTGTGGAAATAGTCTGTGTGTGTGTGTGTGTGTCTGTGTGTGTTCTGATATATTCAAGCATGTGTTGTTTGGAGGTATTTTCTGCTTCTAAGCACCTCAGACCCTTCATTACCATGTTAGAGGGAATTTTCTCTTCATGGCTTACAGGTCCTGACCTGATGTTTACAAGAAGAAACCAGAGATCCACATTGCTACACTAACACATCAGTAAATCAGTGGCATGTCAACAAACTGTCTCACTCCCAGATGGACACTCATTGACTCATCAGCAGCAGTTCAGCTGTTTGTCATTCGAGAAAGTAAATCATACGTGTGTGTGTGTGTGTGTGAGATAGAGAGAGAGAATAATATGTCCTCACTGACTGGCCAGAGTTCTCTTGTGTGTGTAAGACAGGATAATCTATTTGAGTGACATATCCATACCTGTGAAGCTAGTCCGGGTTCTTCATCTACAGAGGGAACGGCTCGGCTTCCGAGAGGAAATGGTTGATGTGTGTGTGTGTGTGTGGTTTGCTAGGGGGAGTAGCAATGGAAGCTAATTTGGATGTACACACAGACTATAAAAAAACCAAACATTTCAGGAATAACCGTATTGTTGTGAAATATAATTGTCCCGACATCTACAGACTTTACCCTGCAATTTTCCACAACAGAATCCTTGGAAGTGCTCCCCAATTGTTACCGCCTGCTCAGTTTACATAATGCCTCCTTTTTTTTTTTTTGGTGAAGAGAAGGGTGAATTGTATCCTGCATGGGTCACTAACTTGCCCCATCCACAACACTATTGTGCGTCAACCAACTGTATAGTCGCATGGCAGCCATTTTGTGCCAAAGGGCTCTCGTTCAAAGGCCTGGCTGAGGATACAGGGGGAAAGTGTGCCGTCCCCATTGTCTACTTCTGTTTGTGTTTGTTGCTCTGCTCAGTGGTAGGATTCTCTCTAGACACTCATCTTTCTTTGCCCCAACAACTTTGGGGAGTACAGTGTCATTACTGTTGATGGGAATCAATAGACTGGAACTATTCTTTCAAGGGGTACTCCATTGATTTACTGCACTTCCAAAAAAGTTACGAGAGAACTGATGCAGCAGAGGCCAAAATATCCAGACTCTTAGCCCCTGAGTGTGGATCAGACTCCAGATGCACTGGATGCTATTAGGGCTGCAACTGACTATTTTAATTATCGATGAATTGTTTGGTCTATTAAAATGTCAGAGAAAGGTGATAAATGTTGATAACTGTTTAGCCAAAGCTAAAGGCAGCATCCTCAAATGTCTTCTTTTTCCCGACCATTACCAACTTGTCCATAACCCAAAGATATTTAGTTTACTAGATAAAAGACGAATAAATAAACCAGAAAATATTCATTTTTATGACGCAGGAATCAGAGAATTTGGACCTTTTTTCGTAAATAATAATAAATAAAAGACTCGATGTTGGATAAAATAGCTGATGATTCATACAGATTAATCAACTAATTGTTGCAGCTCTGCTCAAAACAATGAATCAATAATAAAAAATAGTTGGCAAATTTTCTTTCAGTTGACTAATTTATTTTTGTGACTCTTATTACTACATTTCCCATAATGCAACTCAGTGGCAGATTTAGTTAGACCTTTCTTGCATCATAAATAGCCAAGTCTTTCCAACTGTACATTCACAGTTTGTACAGCAGGCTTTTAATAATTTTGTAATCTCATAGTACATGATGGTGACATCATGAGGGTTATTTTCACAAGTTCCTTCCAGATCCAGAGAGGTCATCATAGGACTGTTTTCACAGACTGAGGTCATGTCCATGACATTTAAACTCATCTTCATGTGTCATCGGTGGTGTGTCCTTTTTAAATGAATCGAAGGTCTTATTTGGTTAAAGGACTTCAGTACAGACATGTACTGACGTTTAAGGCGTTGTCGTTAGTTATTTTAGGTTTGCTGTTTTTGTTGCCAGCATACAAACAAAGCTCGTGGTATCAGTCAGCCATTGATGGTGAGATGTGAACCCAGTTTCACTCCATGTTACGTGTGCAGAATTCTGACACTGGTTGGACTTAATCTGATAATTTATTCTAGTACAGGTTTTGTTTGAAGCAGGTCTGGGCGATATGGAAAAAAGTTTTAACAATATTTTTTTTCAGTTGATATCAGTATATTTCACAATATGAATCAAACTGATATTTTTGAACTTCAAAGTTCCCTTAAACTTAAAATTCTGTTAGGAGACTAAAAACTACACTCACACAAACTTGGTTTCCAAAAGTGCAAAATCAGAAAAAAAATTCATCAGCTTCTTGAATCATGCCTTTTCCAAGAAAAAAGCAACAGCATGTGTTGTCCGAGTGTCTTTTTGCTTCCTTGTGTCATGGTGTAACACTAGAAAATACAGACAGGACAGTTTGTTGCTAGGGGACGAGTTCACTGGTGGCTCTGACTGTAAATGCAAGTACTCTACATGCTCCATTGAGTGACAGTGTATGCCAGTGTACAGGTATGTTGATCCACAATATCAACATTGCCCACCACATATTGATTTTCTGTTTTTGGAGCCGCATTCTCTCTGTCTGTCTGTCTGTCTGCCTCTCTCTCTGTCTCTCTCTCTCAAAACCAATGACAACAGACCCGTCCGTGTATGGCTTGATATTTCACATTTCTCCAGCACAGTAGGTGGCAGCACGCACGTTTAATGTTGGTTTTTAGTCTGCCAGTTAAACCAAAGAAGAAGAGGAGCGGAGTATGTGTGCTATTTGTTAAGCTAATATGTCTCCTCATTCCCCTCGCTCGTGTCTCAGCTCCTCCCAGCCAGGATGTGAGGAAGAGATACAATGACAGAAGAATGAAATTCATCAAACAAAACAAAATTCATCAAACAGGACGTCCTCGCTCACTCTAGTGTCATTTTGAGGAAATGACAACTTCTCGTGATGCACAGCATCTCTCATATGAAGAAGTCGGCTATCAATGTGTAAAAATGATAAAGTAACTGTTTCTTAATCATTTCTAGGCTACATAGTGATCGCTGGAATGAAAACACTTGTGAAAGTCTGTCGTGCTTTTCAGGCTCAGGATGATTTTATAGGAGATACGCAGCTGTGCAGCGTCATATTTTCCTAAAGGAGCTGAGACGTAGTCGAAAAGGGAAAGAAGAAAGCCTTTGGCTTATGAAGAAAAATAATAAAGTTATAAGAGTGTTTTTTGTGATTGATTCATGATTCAGTCATTTTTATTTCATAAATATGAAAAACTGCTGTTGGTGCCATTCCTGCTCCACAGATGGTTTTCTTGATCCGCTGTATTATAATCACATATATTGATATTACTACATTAAAGCGGTTTCCACAACAGCCTGACTGTAAACTCTCCTGTCAGATCAGCAGACCACTCAATAGACATCTGATCAAAAGGATATAAAACATCCACAGAGGATACACCTGTGGTTTCAGGAAAGCATAAATTAGCCTAATGAAAAGTACCGCTAGTTGTTGGCTTTTCCCCGCAGAGAAAACATCTGACCAAATCAACCCTGACATAACGCATGGTTAGTATCATGAACGCCTCTGCACAAATCTGTCCAGAACTGTTGCATTTAAGTTAACTCATGATAAGTTAGTGTATGTTCTTAACACAATCTTGGAGACCTAACTTTTCAACTTATTAGCAAGCATGCAGGGCTTGAGCAGGTCTCCAGTCACCCCGTGGAGGATGGAACGTTAAATTAGTTTTGGGAAGAATTTGCAACAAGTTCAAAGAATGTGCTTTACATAAAATAACAATACAGTTGCAACATAATTCATTCATTCAGTTATTTATGTGTTATTAAGTACTTGGCCATTAAAATATTTACAGTGGAGCTTTATATGCAGTATTATTTAATAATACCATCAGCTACCACTACAGATAGATTCTAATTCTGTGGGAAACACTGATTAGTCATATTTTTATTATTATTGTTGTTGCTGTGCATCTCTCTTTATCTCTCTCTCCCCTCTCCGCCCTCCCTCTCTCTCTCTCTCTCTCTCTCTCTCTCTCTCTCTCTCAACCCAACTGTTTGAGGCAGATGGCCGCCCACCTAGAGCCTGGTTCTGCTCGAGGTTTCTTCCCATTAAAGGGGAGTTTTTCCTTGCTGCTGTCGCCAAGTGCTTGCTCATGGAGGAATTGTTGTGTCTCTGTAAATTAAAGAGTATAGTCTAGACCCGCTCTATGTGAAAAGTGCCCTGAGATAACTTCTGTTGCGATTTGGCGCTGTATAAATAAAATGGACTTGTTTATCCACAATATCTCCCGTTTTGTTTACGGTTGTCGTGGCCGCTGAGCTGTCGCTTTCTTCGTCAACATTTGGAAGTTTCCTCTGAAGGAGCGCTCAACTCTCTTTGATGGCTCTCTCGTATAATCAAAACAGTAGCAGGCAGTTGATTCAACTCAGTCAACCAACCGTGCTGGTGGTGTGGGCTGTTTAAAATACTGCCGTATGACTGGTTACAAATAGCTTTGTTCCTGTGATTTAATAGGCTGCATTGTCAGACAATGTTTCTTATCAACAGGTATATCGAAGTTTGTCATTTTATATTTATATGGCGATGACTCGAGTGTATATATGGTTTATATCGCACAGCCCTAGTTTGAAGTCTACCTCAGTGGTCAGCAGGCTGAATGATCATTACAGGATAGGGACTAAAAGGTCTCTTAGGGCCTGTTACAGCACCATTCCCAGTGAGCTTCCTCTAATCAAGACTACTTACACCACACTGCGGGGAAGATTCACTGAAGTGTGAGGGGAAAGAGAATCAACCATGTCTGACCCTGTGTTGTGTGTTTTCATGAGAGGGGGAATGGAGTGTGACAGTGTCCATGTCAGTGTGGAAGGGCAGAGCAAAGCTGATATGTGTGTGAACTGGGTGGTGTGTGTACACTGTGACATTGCCATTGATCCAGCTTAGCAAGCTGCTCAGCGATGCAAGGGACTGACAAGGATTTCATTCAACTGTTCTTGACACACAAACACACAACTCTTTGTCCTCGCATCTATGCACAAAAGCAGTTTTTATGCTTTTATTCATACAGGCTCACTTTCACTTAGCTTGTATGTGTGTGTCTCCACTCTCTGAATGATGTCAATGATATCAGTAGTCTGCTACTACTTGCCTTAATAGACGCTAGTGTGTAAATGGAAAAAATACAAACCACAAGCTCGGCTAGACAATCTATACATTCTGAAGCCGTGCAGCTTTCTAAGCAAAGATAAAGACAAAGTGTCAAATGTGCAGCCTGGAGGAAATCTTTAAATATATTTAAACCTGCCAAATTTAAAAACTGTCTTGACACTTTGTCTCCCTGTCACTTTTAACGCTCATTTTCCAGGCATTATAGATAATAGATAGTGCACAACAAATCACATCACACTTGATATTTACATATATGTGCACTGTGTATTGCATCGCATAGTTATAGACTCGATTAACATATCAAATCATCATGTAAACATGAATTCACCTGGCATCCCTCCCTCTGACGTTCAGACCTCTAAATGGAGCAGTGAAATACTTTGTCAGAAACAGATAAAGCTGTTTTCTCAGGTGCTCTGCAGGTCTGTGCTAAGAAATCTAAATGTTCACCTCAAACATCATTTGAATATTTGTCATGCAAAGTAGCAGTGGAGCCAAATTCGGTAGTTGGACGAGATGATGGAAAACACCACAAATGACTTGACTTGAAGATAATATTTGAATGAGGTATTTGGAGAAGCTGTTATTTTTTCAGAGCTTTTACAGAGCTATGGCTAGCATGCTAATGTGGAAGCAGCAGCAGCAGCAGCAGCAGAGGGTCAGTTAGCTTTTTAAATGTCATTTTCACACTTGTTTTTAGTTTAGCACATTTCCCTTCACAACGGTTGGTTTTCAGCATGAATGCGATGACTGTGGGTGGTCCTAACTGATCATCAGATTGGGTTGTGTTTGTGCACTTCATGTATACATTGTGTACTTTCTACTTTGCATTCAGTTCCTTATCGTGCTGTATAAATGTAGCGCTTGTACTTGGGTGGGTGCTTCTGCAGAAATACTTTTCATGTGGTGCCAGTTTACAGCAGTGAATTTTTACTAATCCACTTTATGAATTTCATAATCCAACCAGCACAGGTCCACCTGGAGAATGATGGCTGATGTTTTTGTTTTAATACATTTTACCTGTGCTGTAATAATCATCTTTTTAGCTGAAGAAAGAAAACAAAAACACACGTTTACTCATTCGTAGTTGGTATGTAGCTTCACTGCAGCCACAGCCTCATGTTTTTCTGCCCACTTCTTATTCTTCTTATCAGGGCAGGAGCACTGGAGTTACACTGCTGTTCATCCGAAACTGACACTTCTGGAAAGGCGGTATCGATGCTTAGCTGCAGGGATTAAAGTATGAAGCAGCCTATCCAGGTTGGAGTGGTTCAATCCAGGCTTAACCACAGCATTATACACACAGCTTTATAAAGAACTGGAAGTGACAAGAAAAAGTGTCCCAAGAAGTTTTAGAAGTACATTTTCATCAAATATTGTTAGATCCAGCTGTTAAACATGAGTGTGATAATAACACACAGACTACAAATTCATTGTTGTACATCAGTTTAGTTGCTGGTTTTAGATTTTATGGACATTTTCAATGACATATGTTGGGACAAAATTACACAAGAACATCAATTTAAGACATATTTTAGAAAAGATGGTGTTACAGTTCCTAATAATGTCTCCTTACATTTTGCAGATTATTGTGAGAAATCAGATGTCATGACATCTCTCATATTTGCAAAGTCTAGAAAACCCACGCCTGACTGAGGCTCACAAACTGTACTGGCAGTGAAACAGCATTCAAATACTTGTGTGGGCACTCAGTCTTTGTTTTACACTCCCAGATGTGATTTGCATGTTTGAACTTTTTATGGTCTGTTGACACAGATCTCCTTTGCATAAGTAGTTATTCCCCAGATAGAGTACTAGTTATTCAAGTTGTGGTTCGTGTCAATGTGATAACAAAATACTTGCGCTACTTCAGACATCAGCCAATATCCTACAAGTGAGCTACACATGTTCTATATTTCTGTCGTTGCCTCATCCAGCATCTTGTGAGGTGCTCCCAAAGGGGAAGAAAAGGCCACAAATTGTTACCGTCAGCTTATATCTGACACTAACTGCTCTGTGGAGAAAGCAGCAGACTTGTAGATGAACTAGAACTTGGTACCTCTGTAGCTTTAAATAGTAAAATATCTTAAGAACTATGAGTAATCATGCTGCTGATCTCACTGAGCATGAATACAGATTTAAATGTCTCAGACTTAACTGATGCCTCTTTTGAGTACAATTAAGACATGAGGTTTATGAACCACCAGTGTTGCTCCATTCTTAGTATCCGGCTGCAGTAACTTTTAATAGGATTTCAGCTGCTTCATGGATGCTTCCCAACAATAATTCACTGGAGTGTAGAGTCTAGCTCAAACCCCAAGCCAGCCACTTGCCAAAATACATTTCCTTCCCACAGTTATTCCTCGGTGTAATTTTCCTGTGGAGTTCATGAAGTGACGCTGTTTAACTCAAGACTCCATCACAGGAGAGCCAAGTCTTAGTACACTGGCTCTGGGCCTGTTCATTGAGAATGTGTCCCGCAACTCATGTACCATTGAAAGGCAAGACAGCTGCACTGAGGCCTTATCCAGATATCTGAAATCTTACCCTGAAATATTAGACTATGTCATATGCTATTTGATACCTTGAAATGTAGTATTCAGTGCTGTGCTGGGTCATCAGTCTATACTGACACTAATGTTTTACCATCAGACTTTCACTTTTGGCATTTTCCTACGTGTGCCATTTTGTGGGCATATTCAGAAACTACATTACGTGTTGTACGGTGGAGTCTGTGAGATACAGCTAAGTGACGGGACAAAAGATGATTTTGATTTCACCAAAATGACATGTTGTGGGACAGTTAGTGAAATTATACAGTGGAATTCACACTTCAAATGAATTGAATGCTGTCTGCTCTTGTCGAGCTTTGAGGCCGTGGCTCCTTTCTCCCCTTTCCCTCTTTCTGAAGAGCTTCAGAAACAAGAGGAGGTGTGTGTGTGTGTGCGTGTGTGTATTAGAGAGTAGAAGGGAGGACACTGTGTATGTTGGTGTGTATGTATGTGTGTAAGCATACACACACACACACAAGCACAGATGGCAGCTGCTCAGCGAGGCCTCGGAGTGGTAATTACTGAGTGTGAGGCGCATTACTTAACTCTTAGCGTTGCAGTCTGCAGGGTATCTGTATTGTTGCTACTGCTGGAGATGAGGAATTGATTTTAAAGAGACAGTCTGTGGGAAAAGAAAGAAGCCTGAACTTGGACATCATCCTGACTCTACTAGTCCTGCTTTTTGTGACTTAAAGCAGTCATATTTTATGTTATGCAGCTGTAGAAATTATCTCACTTTTTTTTTCTTTTTTCTTTTTTTTTAAGCCCATTATAAATGACGTTGCAGATGAAGAATCTGTTTTCGTGGTCAGCTAGGGAAATTGCAAAGGCTAATGTTTTACTTTTTACTTCTTCAGACTCGAACTGAATCTGTGGTCATGTACTTTTGATCAACTGTAATGAATGTTTAATTGGATATGTGTGCCAGCTTTTGAGCTTCTCAACTGTGACTGAATGAGTATTAAGTGGCCCTTTGTAATTGATATTCTTGTCCTCAACTGATTCAGTGAAACTGAATACATCCGTCATAATTGATCCCAGAGCAAATAAAAATTTTGAATAAAAAAAAAAAAAAAAGGAGCGAAAAGAGGAGGCTTTTTGGAGGGTAATTTTCCAACTCTTACCTATGTAAGGGTTAATATTCTAAGTATTACTATGTGGCATATTTGACCTGCAGTATAAGCTCAATCCTTTTTCCAGATTTCTTACCATGGCAGTGGCGAGGGAGGAGAGAGTGATGACTCAGAGGGAGAGAACCAGGAGCTTGCACAGATTGACAGAGGTATGTGCCCTCTGCCCACCAAATGATTTTCATTATAAATAGCTGATGTTACGTCTCCATCACGTTGATTATTATGCTTGTCAAGTAATGCCCTTAAATTGACCAAGCACACATTCAGTGTTGTAAATTAAAGAGTATTTCCCCTCTTTTGTCTCAGTGCCTCCACCTGCTTCTTTGACATTTCCTGTTTCTTGACTCCTTCTAGAGAGACGGAGAAATTGTGCCCTCACCCCTTTGGCCACCAGCCAGCAGCACAACCAGGGTCCCCTCTCTCCGGCCCGGTTACGACGCCTCCGCCTCTTACTAGATGCCAATCTGGATCGCCACTCTTCAGAGGAAGAGCTGGAGCGAATCAGCTGCGGGGACAACAGGAAGTGGGTGTCGCTTCCCCAGCGCCACAGCGACCACCACAGTAGCACCTCCAGCGATGAGGAGGTGCGGGACCTCTGCGGCTGCGGGTCGCCAGCCGCCTCTGCCAGGCCGCTGGTCGAGCCGGGCGCTTGCCTGGCCGCCTCTCCCAGCCCTGTGCTCTTCAGCTCCAGCCCACCACGTAGCCTCAAGCCGCCCTCCATGCGTTTTCAGCTCCAGGTGGTGCAGCCAGTGGCACGGCCCATCATATTGACCCACTTTGACCAGTCAGCACCTTACAGAAAGTATCGACATAGCTACGGCGGAGAACCAGGGAGGCCCAGTCTTGACCTAGAGAAAATGCAACAGGTTAGTAGACTTCCAGCACCAAACACTGCCCAACATGTCAAACAGCATCTCATAATGTAATAGGCAGATTGGAATGACACTTACTGTATGCATTAAAACTATAATGAGCTCATCACTATGTTATTCACTCCATATAACGCTTTCAACTAGGACGGCTGCTAGCTTGGCTTAATTAATGACTTAAAAACATGACAGTGGTGGAGGAAGATCCTTCACATAAGTAAAACACTCCGTTACAAATAGAAGTCCTGTAATAAAAATGCTACATATTACCAAAATGCACTTAAATCAAAAGTAGAAGTACTTAATACAGAAAATGTCCCCAGTGAGTGGTGTACTATAATATAATTTATTATTAGATTGTTATTATTGATGCGTTAATGTGTAAGTAGCATTTTTAATACTTTATTTTAACTGGTGGAGGTAAATTAATGAGGAACTGTAGCTGTGAAATGAGTACAGTATGCTCAGTGATGAAGAAGTCATATAAAATAGAAACACTCAAGTAAAGTGCAAGTACCTCAAATTTGTACCTTAGAACAGAAAATGACAATGTTGTAATGTTCTCAGGATGTTTATCAACTATTTCATTATTATCTGCATAATTATCACATTACTTATCTCTGACATCACTATCAGTCTATTCATCTCTCAGATGATGTCAGCTGGATGTTTAGTTTGGAGAATACCTTAATTCTAAATTACCAGGGTCCAAACACACACACACACACACACACACACACACACACACACACACACACACACAAACCTAATCATCTTTGTTATTTTGTTCTTGTTCTTTATGTAGTTTTTTCAGCTGCTTTGTCTACAGAACAGAAGACAGGAACAAATATTTCTTTGAATAAAACAGTACATTTCAAAAATATGATGAGCTGAGGTTTGTCTTTGTTACAGGATATGGCAACCACTGTGGTGGTTTGGTAAAGTCTTCCTGTCAGCTAAATTCTTTTTTATGCTCCAAAATACTTAAAAGTATTCACAGAATGCCACTCTGCCAAAAACACATTTCAGTATTAGATGAAGTATATGTCTTGTTGTTGTATTCTACCTGCCACTGTAGTAATGTGTGCATTTCAGTGAAAATGTTGAAAGTACCAAACAGCAGATGAGCATTATGCCACCCACTGAACAACACAAACAGTTATGTTGGGCTGCGGATTTGCTCCATAAATACAAAGATGTCCCTGCAGTCTAACCATCTTCCCTCCACACACACACACACACACACACACGGCCACACAAATGTGCACGCTCGCACAGGCAAACAAAGTCTTCCCTTTCCATAGCCGGACGCTCGCCACCACGGTGGTCTGGCTGGAGAGGGATGAAGGAGAGGGAGGCACGGACGGCAGATGTCCGCCCTCGTTTCTCACAAAGGCTGGCGAGCGAGGGGAAACGATGGAGGGGTGGAGGCAGAAGGAGAGGATTAAATAAACAACAGAAAAACGACAGCCACTAATGAGTCATGGAGAAGCTGGTCCACTAATCATTAAAATCCAATAGACTTGTTGGCCCACACCATGGATGGGAAAGGGTGTGTGTGTGTGTGTGTGTGTGTGTGTGTGTGTGTGTGTGTGTGTGTGTGTTTGCAGAGAGAGAAACTGCAGGTTTCAGGGGTCCATATGTCCATGGGGTTTTTAGAGGGAAAGAACAGATGATGAGAGACAGCGGGCAGCAATGAGAGGGGTGAAAAGGAAAAAAAAAAGAAGAGAGAGAGTGTGTATGTGTGTGTGTGTGTGTGTGTCGCGCTGGGGTACGCGTCTATCATCCTCCTTGTCTTTTTGTGTCTGCATGTGTGCATCCTCCTGTCTGTGAGTTTGTTGCTGTATCTTGTGTGTGTGTGTGTGTGTGTCTGTATGTGAGAGAGTGTGTGCACACTCAGTCAAGTGGAATGGGAGGTGCTGCAGGGAATACAATAGGGGGCCTATAGAGGTAGCTAGCAGACAGGGCTCCAGTCTCCCATTAACCCTTTAGCTGGACAACTTCCAGTCTCCAAGTCCGCCTTGACTTCCACACTGTCCTCATGTCGTTTCTGAGTTCTTTAAAAAAAAAAAAAAAAAAAAGCAATTTAAAGGTGTCAAAACCAGGGGAATTCTGTGTGATATGTGTGGTCGGTGGAGGAGCAGTGCACAACTAATATCTGGGATGGATTGCAAAGCACTTTTTACGTCCTGCACCCAGATACATTCATTTAAGACAGCAGACTTCTAAAATACCTGTTGGATCTCTAATTATATAATAGAAGTGATTTTTTTGTTATGAATGAACTGGTGAAGATTGGTCTATGATGTAGGAGGAGTGAAAGCTGTGATCAGAGTTGTCATTGTTAGACTCTACTGATCCATGACTCTCTAAGGCTACTGTGGCCAAATGTGACCAGCATGAGCTGCAACCTTATACTTGTTTATTTCATAATTCTCTTACAAGCAAAGTTAGAAGCTCAACATGTAGTAGCCATTTTACTACTGCACCTTCTTACCAGTCATTTTATTATCATAACATTGTTTTTGAAACTTTCCCTAACGTCTAAAGAGCCATCAATCATCGGCCATTTATCACAGCAGACATCATCCTCTGATTTATAAGGGTTAGCTTACATAAGGCAACCCAAAGCATACCTATTCAGATCACATGTTTCATATTTTACACAAAGTCATTTCAATTTTCAGAAGTCTGAAATCTGAAAACAAAACACATATAATAATTAAAAATAATAATAAAAAAGCATCCATTCTGGAAGCACATCCTAAAACAATTATAAAGATAACCTTCAATACGTTTCCCTTTTCTATGTTATTGCTTGTGTTCATTCCTGACCTGTTGATCACTCATGTATGGAGAGGGCTGGTGTAGGCAGGATGACTCTGTTGTGTAGGTTGAAACAAGATGAGGACAAAATGATCAATACAAGTCTAATATTGAGTAAGATCATGTGGGCTCATTGAAAGCTAGTTCTTATAAAGTCATCACATTTTGGATAATTACATAAAACTGAGTCACTTGATGCCATACAGTATTATAAATCTTCATATTTTTGCCACCTTATCTTTTGTTGTCTTTTTTTTCAAACAGCTTGCACCTAAATGGACTGAGGTGCCATTGATAAAAAAAAAAAAGATAAGGGTTGACAGGAGGTGAGCATGAGGGCAAGTGCACACCAGCTCTCTCCCACATCACAACAGCAGGAGTCTTGTGTTTCCATTCTTTCCTGTGCTCCCTTCCCCCTTAGAAGCTACATCCCTGACTCGAGACAATTCGATGATTGTGTGGTCCCTCCACCCCCGCTGTTTTTTTTTTTTTTTTTGGAGAATAGTGGAGCTGCGTGGAGGGGAGTGGGAGACAGGATATTGCATAAGCGTCATTGACCGACTGTTTAGTTTAGTGAGACAGCTGGATTTGCCTCACTTCCTTGATCATCTTGAATCAATGTTAATTGACTGCTGATGTTCAGTTCTTGTCACATCACATGTTGCTCTTTTTAAATGTTTGGAAAGGTTTAAGTAAAATATAGTCAATGCACATAAGCCTGGTATATACAGTGACTTATTTGGCTTCCAAAAGTTTATTGATAAAGTGCAACTTTTACAGAGTTTTGGGTTTGTGACACTGCTGCACAAGTTTGACTCATGTTGAGGGAAAATAACTATATGCTCCTCATAGCTGTCATTCTCCATTCTTCTTCTCCACAGAAAATGCTGCTGAAAAAGAACTGCGGAGGGAAAACGCGGACTATAAAGATTCGGGTGAGTTCATTTTCATTCAACGTACACTTTCTCACAGCAAATGAACAAAGCCCTCCTGTAGTACTTTGCCATGATGAATGTGCTCAGTTTACGGTATGTTGAAAAAGTATGCTGTGACGGCTGTCATAAAGATAAGTTGTTTACACAAGTGGTATTAATTTGAATACACACACACACACACACACACACACACCGGTGTTCCTTTTATGCTGAACCATAATAGGCACTCCAGATCAGGGTGTCCATTACAGCAATGATAAGGTTGCTCGGCCCCCGTGAACAGCCCAGCCTGTCTTGTCGCCAGCAGCACCTTGATGTCCATCCAACTGCATACTGTGACAGCATCTGGCAACAGCGTTTGTTCCCATGCCATGTTAGCAACAGAGCCATGCCTGAGACGTCTGCGAATCTGATAGCACTATCAGATTCCTTTTTGCAAACAGCGGCCAGCTAAACCCTGTTTACCGCACTGATACCTAAGACAAAGGAACAAGAAGGAAAAATGTAGTCTTGTCTCTTTTTCAGGTTGGTCTCGTTTGATCTCCTGATCTTCCCTCAACAAGCTTTAATAGCTCAGCTTTACATTCGTCCCATTAACGGCCTTAGAAGTGTACATTCACTCACCTAAATAGCTTTGTAAACACAAAGGTATTTTCCCAAGATTACATCCTGAAGGATCTTCCCCCTAAAAGTGCTTTTCTAAACACGGTTTCTAATAATCATCCACCAACTCAGCAGTGCCACGGTGCATAGGTTTGGTAGATTGTGTTTGTAGTGAGTAAGGGAAGCACGTCGCAGAAGCGAGAGTGGATTGGAACAAGCCCGGGCATCTTGGCACAGAGCGTGGCACTCCAGAAGGATGCACAGTGTGGTGAGAAAAGTGACGTTATTATCACCTTGTGTGGGATAGTGTCAATGGAACCTCATCACACACT
Source organism: Euthynnus affinis (assembly GCA_029490765.1). NCBI lineage: Eukaryota > Metazoa > Chordata > Actinopteri > Scombriformes > Scombridae > Euthynnus > Euthynnus affinis. Next base: position 8,178,060 of record CM055851.1, on the reverse strand, counting down.
TGTTTATGTACACACACACACACACACACACACACACATACACCAACTGTAACAGCATCTATGTTGCTCCAATCCTCCACATAGAAGCGAGAGGTATGTACGAGCGGGACCGATCTGTATAAAGTGATCTTTGAGAGCGGTTGAGAGGAGAACAAGTGAGTGGCGATGGAGAGAGATGGAGCTGAGGAGGAGGAGGAAGAAGAGGAGGAGGAGGTGGAGTGTTTTGCGGTTCCCTCGTGGTGTATTTCCAGGGATGAAGTCATTTTCCATTTATAGCCTGGCCCGGCTGCTATCTGTTTAGCTCCACTGATACACAGAGATATTGCTCATTATCCTCTGTTCTCACTGGTGTAGTTGGTAGTGTTGTTGTCCCCGTCAGTGACGTCTGTGGGCTTTGGGTCCGTTCCAGTTGATAGATTTCCTTGAAGTGAGTACACAGTGAGTCTTGGGATTGATGAGCCATTTGGAGGCTTGTGTTGACTCTTGCTACCCTTTGTACCACTCCGTACCGTGAGCCACCCCATCTCTCCTCCTCTGTTACATCTTTTCTCTGCTGCACCCCCCCCCCCCCCCTTTTTATCTGTGGACCCTCAGTTTCCTGGCCTGGATCCAGGAGAGACACTGGATCTGGATGGGGCCCCAGCTTTTGAGATTGGATTCAAGCATTCAAGCATGGGAGTTGTTAAGGGGTTGAGGAGGTCGATGGTGGTGGTAGTGTGTGTGTGTGTGTGTGTGTTTTAAGGGGGGTCATGTGGAAGCAGTATGAAAAACACAGCTTTGGTCGCTGCCGCTGAGGCCTTCCCCCTCTAGAGGGGGTTGGAGGGGGGCGGGAGTGGGGGGCGGGAGTGGGGTGATGAGAGCTTCCCAGGCTGTAGCAGGCAAGAGTGATGGCGTCTGGTTTCAGCCACTGTACAGAAAGATTTTGGGGAGGGCGAAGCGAAGATTGATTGAGGTGAGGGAAATGGTGCAGATATGGAGAGAGAGGAAGGGAAAAACTCAAATGAAGGAAAATCTGCTTTGATTTTTGATTGAGGGAAACTGCATGACTTGGATGTGATGTAAACACATTCTTGGTCGTAGCATGAGGACCCACTGATGTTTAAGGAATAGTTTGACATGTTGGAAAATATGGTCATTGACCTTCTTACAAAGAATTAGATAAGAAGGTCGATACAACTCGTGTCTGTCCATCAAATATGAAGCTACGGGCCAGCAGCCAGTTAACTTATCTTACTATAAAGACTGTTGGAAACATTTTTCCTCTTTGGTCTTTGTACAGATTAAATAAAAGAGATATAACATGTTAATGAGTGAGTTTAGTGCATTTTGTTGCCTTTGACCAGAGTCACAGCAGCTGTTTCTACCTGCTTCTAGTGGGAGACTCTTGACAACCACTATGTCATGTGAGCGATGAGCTAGCACTATCGTTAGGAAGCTAATCAGCTAGCACATGTACTGCCGGCTGAAGACTATATTGGCTGTCTGAGCTATGACAATGTTATCTATGAGACCACACTGGCTGTGGATTGGACATTGTTGCTTTATTTGAGAAAATGGTACAACAGACATATTTCAGTAGGAACTGATGATTGAAATGTTTATTTGTTGCTTAATAATTACACAGTATTGAGTTCTCCTTCATCTGATAGATTTATTGACATTGTGAACAGTTAGTGAAGTCTGTCGCCGAGGTAACATTATATATTAACAATGCAGACTGTTGGAGGGAAGTTAGTTTGCTACAAGTCTGTAGTTTGTTTCTCTCACGAGAAGCATCATCAGTTTTAGATTTTAAATTTTAGATTTTATGCATCATTCAAATCACAATTTGCCAAAACTAAATGAGGTGAAAGAGCTAAGAAAAGCATCAGGTTGATTAACAAGTGTTTTCCCCTTTGATGCACAGACCAGTGTTATTCTCTTCATCACTGTTTACCTTCTTACAGTACACAAAAACAAGCTGACAAAGCTACCAAAAATTAGCCAACCAATGTCTTTGTCCCCATCAGTCATGTGACCCTAACATGGCTGTTTGCAGATTGGAGGCTAAATTACTGATCAACAGCACTAATTCATAATAAAATGAAATTTGGGGGAAGAGGCGTGAGATATCAGTGGTGTTTTAACTCAGCCTTTCAACTGCTGCATGTGATGTTAGTGTTTTCCATAAACCGTGGAACTTATACCTGTGAGACTTGTACTTTGTTTGACCCGTCTGGGCCCTAAATGTCCATCAAACTGCAGATGTGACCAAAAGACAACTCTGAGGGGATTGCTAACATGGATAGGGAGTCATCCTGATGTATGACTCCCCCACAGCTGGACTGACTTGTAACTACCATATGGAGAACATCTTAACACAGTTCACATCTATCAAGTTTACTGTAACTTGTTCTTGGGCTGTGATATGTTTCCCCACATCTCACGTTTTGCCTGTTTATATTAACATCAGTAGATAAAACAGCTCTAAGTGATGTTGGGAATTGTTGCCATGTTACTGTAGCTCAGTTGTCAGTGTTGAATCCCTAAAGATGTTGTCTGAAGTCATAGCAACACCTGTAGCCTCACATGCACTGTTAATAGAGCTTATTTCATATGCACTGATGTCACTGAGTACTTTTCCAGTAGCAGTGGGCACTTTCTCACTATCTCACTGCTGCAGAGAGAGTCAGTTGCAGAGATGCATCCATGTCAGGTTTCCTAGAGGTGCTTGCAAAGAGAAAACGTTGTTGACATTGAGCACACACACACACACGCACACAGCCTACACTTAAGTTCTCCCTCAGACTCATGGGAAAAGCTTCTAATTACACTGAGTCCATCTATCTCGAGGTCCTAATCTCTCTCGGTCCACCTTCTCACAAACTTCACTCCCCCTCAGCAGGCTCTGGAGAAAGTGCTGCCTCACTGCCAAATCCAACAAAGTCATTTCCTGTCGTTTCCTGTAGGGAGGAAAATGACCAGGGCTAATTTTAGACAGCGGGCTTGTAGAGCCACAAGAAAACGAGGTTCAGCTCAGAGGGGGGACGTCTCTGTGAGTGGAAAAGCATTTATGTCACCGAACCTGCAGCGTTGAATGAAAAACAAAGTCACAGTACGAGCGTTCTAACGAGGTGCAGTCATTCTCCCCGCCGCTGCTCGTCTGGTTTTATGTTCCTTTTTCTCACAGTCTCATGACACAACCCACACATTGATGCTGCAGCCAGAACCAAAAAAAACAAAAACAAAACAACAGTGTCACTACTGACGTGAACTGACAATAATACCATAACTCAAGGACAGCAGGTAATCCCGGCCCTTTGGCACATTCCATTTCCATCCGTTAAAGCTCAAAAGCTGGATTAACCCAAACACCTACTTCTGACAGTCACTCACCATGACCACTTGTCTCTCTTTCTGTCTGCAGAATTTGACTGGCAGTCGTCCTCCGCCCAGGTACACCTATGATCCCTCCATCTTCGCCTTCCGGTCCCTGAGCACAGTGCCCCCCTGCAGCCCCCTGACCCCGTCCGAGGATCCTCCCTGCTCATAAGGAAATTCATTCACTGCCAGATAATCCTCTCTCCCCCTCCACCCCCGCCTCAAACTCCCCTCTTCATTCCCAGATGGCTGCTTTTTTTTTTGTGGCTTCTGCAGCGAGACCAAGGAGCGACTGTTATGAAACAGACCGCTAGAAAGACATTTGTTTGATGGTCGAACTATTGCACACTCAGGTAATCCCACCCTGTAACGCTGTCACTTTGATCATTATTCTCCACGTGAAATCAACAGGAACATTTGGAGAATAAAACGGCCTAAACTAAACATTTCTAAGGATATTTCAGGTATCGCATATTATATTGCTGTCACTGAAAAGATCCTGTGATTGGAGAGGGAACGATCAAGAAACAAATATGGACTATGGACCAGAGGTGGTACAAAGGGACAAGGCTACAACCTGACTTTAGTTTTGGGCTGGATCAGTTTCAAGGGAAATAATGCATGTAAGACAATCAAATGGTTCCAAGGTTTCTTCCTTTGATGTGATTACTGGACATCTTGTAAGGTTCTTGGTAACTTCATATTCTAAACATGGCGAGGTGAGTCACCTGATATCTTGTTATTGTTGAGATGAACATAGACAGTGGTCACATTCGTCTGTCTGAAAACCTACTTTGTTGGATGTGTTATTTGAATATGCAGGTCATGACGAGCTATAACAAAATGTATGATTGTAGTTGAATAGTCGACCTTTGACCTTTTGATGATGTACGTTTCTTCATGAATTTTAGTCCAGGTCAAAGTTAAGTACTTGTATCCTCTTTTCTTGCATGAATTCCACTGTTTTGCAGAAAGAGCGGTATGTTGAAATAAGGAAGTATGAGTATAGTTTGCTGCACATTTGGCAAGTGTATCTGGTGCTGTGTTATGCATAGCCTACTTGTAGTGTGCCATTTTTTTTTTCCAATATTGTACCTCATTACTTTCTAGGTAGAAGAGGACCACTGGTATATCTAAGACATCCCAGTGTTTTCTAAAAATCTCTTAATGCCTTGAAATGACATTCCTGTTGTGTTCAATGAAACTTGAGGTAGTTCTCAGCTCTTGAAACGAGCTGATTAATTGATTTAAACGCAATGTCACCACTGTAACTAAGATTTTGCCGAAGTGAATGTAACATTGTGACATGTTTTCGTCCCTTGTTGCACAAAATGAATCAATAAATGCCCTGTGGCCTCTTGTTAAGGAGGTGATTTTTATTTGAATCAGTATCATCTCGTGACATAAATACAGAGAGGGGATCAATTCAAGGAAAAACATGAATGAAAGAATGTAGGAACATAACAAATGCAGATGCTTCCATTCAGGACTCATGGAATGGTTGGTGATGAACTACTAGACCTAAAGTCAACACCTATGGGAGATTTTGCTCTCACCACTATCATCAAAACACCAGAGAAGGAACATCTTTTAGAAGATTGCTGTTCGTCCCTCTAGTACAGCACCCGAGACTTGACCCGAGATTTAGGCCAAGAAGCATCAAAGCTGTTACAGAAGCTTGTGGTGGCACGAAACCTTTTAAAATTTGTCACAACATACTTGTAAAGATGTTTTACTTTCGTTGAAACTATATATTTTAGAGGTGTGGTATTTCCACAGAATTTATTGGAGAAACAGCTCTTAAATGCCATATCCAACACACAATCTTTACAGCTGCACTAACATAGTATTTTTTTTAATATTAATAATTCGTCAAATGACTGTGTGTAATGTGAAAGTAGCTGCCTGTGGAGGCAAACATAACAAAGAATTATCACCTGAATTTACAGTTCCCCTCAGCTTAACATAGCATATTAGCATCTTTCAGCTCACTGTTTTGGTTTTTGCTGCCAACTTGACTGTTTTGGTTCAGTCTCACCACTCATGAACCTCGTTTCCAGCTGCAGCAGGCAGCTGTTTTTAGTAAAAAAAAAAAAAAAAAAAAAGCTCAGATAAACCCACTGTACACTAAATGCCTAGCACAAAGTGGACAGACAAAGTTAGAAACTAGCTAATGTAGCTGGTGAACATAATGCAGAATTAAGCAGCTAAAGATGTAGATATTTCCCTCAGGAGTTGAAAAACAGAAAAAGACAGTGAATATTGAACTTACATTAATCAGGTGGACAGAAACATGACTTCAAATAAATGCTAATGCTACTCTGTAACTGCTTGGTGGTGTAAATAGGCATCTGTTTGCTAACATGTTAGCCATATCAACTTTGTAAGATATGTCAGTTTGGTATTTTCAGCTTGGTCCTCTGCCCCCAATATGGCCAAACAAATCAATGCAGCTTTAATATCATATCTAATTTATCTCAATAAATTCAAAACAAAATACTCCTAGTAGACACATTTAATACATTCTACTTGTTGACACTGGATGTTTAGCAGCTAGCATCCACCATCATGAGGTCCTTTAATTCCTTCATTCACCCATGTTGCCCAAAGTTAATGCTAGGATGCTTGTTCAAAACACTAAAAGGTTAGTTTGATCTTATGGCATAAATCACACAGATACGAAACATGTAAGGTCTTAAAATAGAACATCTTAAGCATGCCAAGTAGCCCTGCAAACACTATACTCTAATTATATGCCTGTTTGGAGCCACTGCACTTTATCATAGGCTTATATTTTATCAGTGGAACATCGTCTTCCGTGTGTGTACAACAATGACGTGCCAGGTGGAAGGACAGAGGACTCGTCTCATGTGTTTGAGGCAGAGAAGACTGTTTTCCATCAGTGATTAGTAGGTCACAGCACAGAACATCATGGCAAAGATCCGCAGCCAAGACCGCAAGCCTCTTTGTGCCAGATCATACCCTGAGAAACGCTCTTTGTGCGTGTGTGTGTGAGAGAGAGAGAGAGCTTGAAAGAGAAAAAGCAACTCTGACGTCAAAACCGGGGTTGGGTGTGAAGAAGGCCTGCTAGTGAACACCAGAGAGGACGAGCGGGTGGAAAATTCAGGGGAAAAGAGAATATTTGAGGGTGTAACGGGGTGAATGAAGTGTGTAAAAAGCTTAGAGAAACTTGCAGGTTATGTACAGACAATTTTTTATTATACATTTATATAACAAAATACATTTTACATATCTTAAAAGAAGTGGAAAGTATGGCAGTAACCCAACAGAACAGCAATGAGTGGGAATCCTGCTCCGGGCAAACACACACACACACACACACACAGCAATAGCTGACTCGCTCATAAAGACAATCTTGTTAAAAAGAGAACTTCGAAAAGGTTGGGCTGTGTGTGTGTGAGTGTACGCGAAGACACAGACACACACACTCCACTTACTGTAGCTTGAGTCATTATCAGCTTGTGTTTCATCCAGTAAGCCATCCAAGTGTCCAGATGGTCAGAAAAGCTGCTTCAATGCTCTCCCTTCTTTCTCCCTCCCTGCTACACACTCTCCTTGGGAGAAAATAAATAAATAAAAAGGTTATGCCAGCGATCGACTGAAGCCAAATAAGGGGAGGGATACAGATTGGATGTCAGGTGGATTTAACTGAAAGAGGAGCAGCCAAAGACCAGAAAGCTGAATTCGGATCAGTTAGCTCTCCTGCTCTGTCCCTTTCTATTTTCTGCTTGGATGATATATAAGAGTGGAAAAAAAAAAGGGACAAACTCAAGTGCGGCTCATCTCTATTATTTGCAGTGGGTGAAAAGTGCCAGCGGGCCTGCTGCCCAGTGTCTGCTCTGAGGAGGGGGTTAAGGGGCAATTCCCCAAAGCTTGCCAACTTAATGTGAATCAGAATGGTGTGCTTTCAGCAGTCTGAGAATGTAAATATCCTCAAAAGATGAAGGGACGGGGAGATAAATGAAGAGGTTCAGCGTTGTCATCTCTGACTCGTCGCTCTCCCAAGAGACACAACACTGAGAGGAGTTGTGACACTTCTGCTGGTCTGTTATGAGCTCTGTTAAGAGTTGAACCACGCACACACACACATACACACAGGAAGTGGGATGGCCGGAGGGTTGATGGTCAGAGCGTAAAGACACTGGAGGCTGTGTGTTGTTGGGGTTGTTTTGTTTTAAATCGATCTGCTCTCATGTTCTCCCTCAGTAGCCGAACTTTTCATTTAGATGTGTGCGGCCATCTCCAGTCTGACCTGTGAGTGAAGGAAAGCGACACTTAGCATCAAATCGATTCACATTTACACATTTTCCAAAGCATTTTATTATATATATATATATATATATATATATATATATATTCAAAGAAAATAAATAAAACTCCACAAAAGACTGAATATAAAACGCTAGAAATGACCATCAGTAATGTAAAGCTCTCCCAACTGTTGACTTGTATGCAATCATCGAACCAATCAAACTCCTAAAACAGGACACGGTGCAATTAGTTCTGACCCTCAATCCTTTGTTCAGCAGCCATTTCAGAGTTGATTTTATTCCAGCTTATCTTATCATTTTAGGCGACTCTGATCTGCATTCCTCAGTGTGCAATGAAAATGTCGCTGCAATTTCTGCTGCACAAATGGACCGTGAAAGCCTGTTTACTTCCTCTCACCATGTCCTTCAGAATCACTTTTTTTTTCTCTCCCCTCTTCAATCCTTGTTGCTCAGCAGCTCGAACACATGCAGTATATGAAAACTGCACTGCTGCTGTGTCCTCTATTGTTCTGCACGGTTTATTCATATCTGGATTCTATGTATTGTCTTTATTTTTACAAAAGGAACAAAGCGGATTCAGGCAAAAATGTCACACTCATCAGAACAAGTGGGTTGAAGTTTACCCTGCATGTTTAATAGACTTGATGACAGACTGAGGATCAGTTGTTTACCTGCAGGAGGCACCCACACACAGTAATCAGGATCGTCCTCTGGATACTGTCCTGAGAGCTGCACGGGTGGCTGCGGAGACAAACCGATGAGTAAATTCAATTTACGCACATTTTCCTGTCTGCTAGAACTAAATGTTGATTCCTGTGTGTGTGTGTGTGTGTGAGGGCCTACCCTGCTGGGGCCCATGACTTTCTTCTTCACTGCCTTTCTAGGGCCAGGCTCCCTTTCTCCTTCTGCTCTGGACTCTAGAGAAGAAGATGTAGTGGAGGTTAGTGAGCGTCAGAGAGCTCAGGTTAACACAGAGACAATAAAACACAGCTCCCACCTGCACTGGACAGGGTCGGGGTCTGTTTGCTGCTCTGTGGAGAAACCTGCTCCGCTGCTTCGACAGACTCGTTGCCTTTCCTCCGTTTGTGGCTTTTCTCTGACATGAAAAATTTTAAAAAGTTGTGATTATGTGGAGATGTGCAGTGATCTACAGTTCTCTAATGACTTTAACATTGCAGGTGTGACTGATAAAAATATGACTCTCTATCTAAAATGATAAATAACAATAATAAAAACATGAGACTACATTAAAGCTCTGCACTTTGCTTGATATTTCATTAATAAAAAGGTTTTGAAAAGCAAGCTCTGTGTGCATATGGAAACATACACAGCAAACAAGTTGCTGTTTGTATTTATTACACAGATCTACTGCCACCCAGTGGCATTATGAGATATTCATTATTAAAACAGACATAAAAACATGCTATGAAAAGATTTAAAAAGTATATGAGTAAGTATATTGCTCTTTTGTTTCTTTATGGTGGTAAACAGTTATTTTGGCATCTAACCGTGTGGCTGTTGAGACGCTGCCGGCTGCTCTCCTGAAAGCGATCTCTCCCTGGATATGGAGGTGTTGGACTCTTCAGAGTCCATGTAAGACTCAGTGATACTTGCAGACTCTTTATCATCATTGTCCTCATTTTTCTCAGCCTCCTCCTTCTCCTCCTCCTCCTCTGGCTCTTCTTCCTCTTCCTCTTCCTCCTCTCCGCCAGGTGGAAGCTCTCTCATGTTGAAGAGCTCTGCAGGCAAGTTTGGACGCTTTGGAGGCAACTTCTGCACAAGAGGAGGGAAAAAACAACAACGAAAAGAGAACAAATGCTGAGTAAAAAGACATTTAAGTAATTTTTTTCCAAAAAAGGAATTAAAGGAGTTACAAAGCATAACAAATAACACTGACCCCGATGGTACCGGTCTTCAGTTTGAATTTGCTTCCTCCTTTCATGGCTCCAAACAGCGGTAAGGTCCTCTTAGGTTTCTCTGACTCTGAGCTGCCACTATCACACCCAAACACAAACACACCAACATGTTACTAAACTCACACTATGAAATAGAATAATATTGAGTACTTTGCATCTCCACATCAAACATTCATATATGTAAAATGATATTTCAGGACAAAAACGGTTGTGAGATTATCATGTGACGCTGTGAAGGAGTGTCACCTGGGGAGCAGTGAGGGCATCTGTGCGGGCCGCGTGAGTTCGACCAGCTTGCGGAGCCGCTGGGCATCTTTACGCAAATCGGCGACGTGTACGTGAAGCTTCCTGCGCTCCACGGCGTCCATCGCTGCCTCGCTTCGCACCGCGACCATGAAGGCTTCCAGGGAGTCCTCGGTGGAAGAGCCGGACGAGTCTGAGAGGGGACGACGACCAGAGTGAAACACACACACAGAGTACACAGGCGAGAGAGGGGACTTTTTAAGATGATGGGCTACAAGATGGTGACACATGACTCACCTTTGACATCAGCATTGAGCTTTTTCTGCGTCTCTGCCAACTCCTTCTCCACCTCTGATAGTTTGGCCACCTGGAAGAAAAGTCAATACAAGCTTTGAAGCAAGTTAAATCCTAGATTAGATTTTAAGCCAATTTTAATACAACACAGACTGAAATGTAACACCTGTATATATCCTGGCAAGTTCCAGCAGCTTGCTTTGTTATCATTTAATGTCAGGATTTACATATTCAAGATTTGTGTTTAACTTCTCTGTTGTGATTATAGCAGATTTTTTTTTACCAATGATTCATAGGTTTCGGGCCGCTCCTCAATCTTTCCTGCCTTCTTCATCCTCTCTTGCCTTTTCCTCTCAACGGTGCCGGTCCGGTCCAGGAAGGTGTCGTCGTCGCTGTCGTAGTAGTCCTCGTCTTCCCAGTTCTTCTTTTTGCGCTTGCGGGACACTGGGAATAACATGCAGGAAAGAACTCTGGTTACGATCCTCCTAACAAGCTGGAAACTCTCCACATGTTGGTTCAGTCACAATTCCCCTTTCAAGTATTTCGCACCTGCTTCCTGGCGCAGCAGCCCTCTGGCTTCCAGCATCCGACAGGCCTCCAGGCAACACTGGACGGCCGCGTCTTTCTTCTTCCCCGTATGGGTTACCTCGGCGACCAGCTGTCTGCCCATGGCGTCGTCCACTGGCAGCCTGAAGGAGAGATCAACACAGAGTGAGCCACGGGAAATATATGGTCTTTAACCTTCATTATCACACATCAGGAGTTTTCATGGCACTTACTTTATTCTGCAGAGCCAGCTGCCGTGACTTTTGTCTTCATACTCAAACTCCAGCTCCTCCCCTGAGGTAAAAGTCAGGATATTTATTAAAAAAACAAAAACATTTTCTTTCTATCTGCACATCATCTTAATTCATCTCGGCTCCTCTCACCTTCTCGGTCATAGAAGCCCTGTAAAGCCTTTTTGGGGTCTTTCAGGTAGGCAGCTTCCTGGTCTTCATGGAACTCGGTTGAAAAAGGATTCTCCTCATTCTCGTCTTCCTCTGGAAGAGCCTCCTCGCCTGCGGGGGTGGATTTAGGGAGGCAGTGAAAGGAAAGAAGAGAATAAAAAAAAAAAGGATTAACTTGCTTCTTTAGTGACTCCGGCTCACTCACAGTCAACGATGACGTAACTTAAATCCTAAATGTCTGACCACAGAGATGCAGTCTACTCATCAGCAACATAAAAGCTCACCCATTCCCCAAGAACAGCCAGAATCTTCACTCGACGGTTTGCTCTGGCCCTTGTTGCTTTTGCCTTCCCCGTTTTCCTCTTCCTCCCCCTCGTCATCTTCGTTGTCTCCCATCATCCTCCTCTCCAGCTCTGCCTTCTGTTTCCTGGCTCGCTCCCTCAGCTCTGTCACCGTCAGCTCAGACTCCTCTTCCTCATCAAAGTCTGGACCCTGTGGAAGAAGAGAGAGAAGATCCAAGAGTTGCTGTGCGTCCCAGCAGATATGTGGATATGATTTGTAGACATGCTCAAGGATGATACTCAGGTTTTTATCGGTATGTTTTGAGAGAAAGAATGCTTCATAGTTTCTTGTAAAAACTTTTTTTTTAAATGAAGTAAGAGGGAAGATGTAGAGAGGGCAAATAATGTGATGCAGGAGAAATATTAAGATATTTCTCTTCTATTTAACTTTCCTGTCATCTTAAAAGGAAAGCTTTCAACATTCAAACAATGCTCACATGCTCATATGTACACTGAACATGTGACTGGTTGCTGTAACTGAGAAAAGGCAAAGATGCCTTCCTAAAGCTATTACAATGTAAGAGATGATGGACATGATCCAAGACCCATCTCAGTTCACCACACTGGATCGCTGTTGCTGCTCTTTCCTCACTCTAAGCCATGAGTCTGGACTTCTAATCACTCAGAGGACCATGTGGTCACTAATGTTAGTCAAGTCTCAACCTTTTCTAGCACTAACCTTTGTCAAATTTCTAAAAATTAAAAAACAAAACAAAACAAAAAAACAACTTCCACTGTCTGTACTGTAGCACAGAACATGCTTTAGTCGATTGACATAAAAATAAGAATAATTCATTAAATCGCTTCAATTATTTTTCCAAGCATAAATGTTGAACATCCTCAAGTTTCGGCTTCTTATTTTGAAAAGATTTGCCGCTTCTGCCTGTTCGATGTGACAGTAAACTGAGTGTCTTTGGCTTCGGGACTGTTGAACAAAAACAATTTGACAATATCACCTTGGGCTTGAGGAAGCTGTGATGGACATTTTGTTGACCAAACGAGAACTCAGATAATTGAGAAAATGAGTATCACAGTAATCAATAATGAAAACAATCGTTAACTCTGAGCTTTATGCTTTTAATAAAGACTTTTGAGGGTTCGTTGTACTGAATTTAAGCTCTGTGAGAAGCTGCACAAGAGCCTTAAATCTACATAGCAATAAAATAAAAATAGCTGCAGGTGTGAAGCATGGTTTACCTGCAGGATAAAAAGCCTCGTGCTCCCACCGAACTTTAACACATGTCCAACACGGAGCCTGATATAAGTCTTCGGGGGGATCCTGTTCTTGTTCACCACGGTGCCGTGTGTGCTGCCCAGGTCCTGGATATAAAACCCTCTCTCCTCCCCGGCAGACTGTCCCTCCCCCGGCTGCCCACGGTACTGAATCACCGCATGGTACCTGGAGATGGAGGGGTGCTCCAGAGAGACGTCACACACAGGTAACCGCCCAACCACAAAGTAGCTTGTGTGTGAGAGGTGTACCGTGTCTACTATGGCGCCGTTCTTGAGGATTTCAAGGGAATAAGAGACATCTGGAGCCTTGCCTCCCCAGGACGGTTCTGTGTATGGAAGCGGGGGGAATTTGCCAGTTGGGGGGCCTTTAGCAGGAAGCACCCTCGGTTTAGCTTCTGGTTTACTTTTGACAGGAGCAGCCTCTTTGTCTTTATCGCCTTTTTTGTTCTCTTCTTGTACCTGCTTGGTGGTTTTGTTCTCACTTGCAGGACCTGTAGGTACATCCACAGCAGTGTCTCCATCCTGAGTTTTGTTGTTTTCTTTTATACTTCGTGTTTCCACCGCGGCAGCTTTGGACGGAGCTGTGACGTTGCCGCGTTTAATGGCGAAAAAAGACGGTTTTTTAAAAGGCTCCTCTGTTTCTGGTTCAGTTTGGGCTAATTCTTTCTTTTCGGTGTCGCCTCCGTTCTCAGTAGCCAAGCACTCGTCCGTTTCCATAGCAGAGTTCATGTCTTCAGCTTTATTTTCCACGCTCACGTCTGACGGCGGTGAGGCGGCCATGTTTAAGTGGTGTGTCTGTGAACTTTGCTCGGGCTTTTTTAAGCCACTATGAAACTCTCAGAAACAACCAATAACAAGTACACTCTAAAATGTATCGTTGAAATAAACCTTTTAAGATTAATTTAACAACATATTTTTAATCTTTTAACTATATGCCACGTTTAAAGGAATAACAAATTAACCGACGTCCAAAAATTATTTGTTGCGGAACCAAATATCCTCACCGGAATGTTTTGCAACAAGGACAGGAAAGCTTAGTTCCTGCGCAACTGTTCCGGGATACAAACCTCATTAGTAACGCTTCATCCATCTTTGATTAATGTGAGTTACTGTTGCATTTTTCACCGTTTAGTATGATATAACATAACATGCATACTGGCTAGCATGTAGCTTAGCTGTCGTGTTTGCTGATGTGTTTCTTGTTGGTTTCCGCACCAAACTCCAGTCAGACTTCTGACATCCTGTGTTGTTTTTCTGTTCGGCGAACAGACAAAACCGTTAAACATTGATTTATGAGATTAAGCGAACCATTGCGACTTACTCTTTAGTTCTGCATACATCAAGTACACCACAGCGTGTTTTTTTTTTTTTTTTACAATACTTTCCAGCTCGTTGGTAACCTACATTACGATTGTTATTCTCACCGTCTTCTAGCATCATAAAGACAAGTGTCAGGAAACAATGATGGTGCTGTTATAGTTATTTAAATGTTGTCCATAGTCCACTTGTTAGAACCCTAGCTGCGGTATTTTGTACAAGTTGAAGGCAGTTGATAGACTTCTGGGGCAGCCCAGTAGTAGAGTGCAGGTTTTCTAAAAATGTAATTGAAGTTATTCTCAGTAAAGTTTGTTTTGCATTGTAATGATCTCTGACATCCACTTTTGCATATACCCAACGCATCCTTGACTGTGTTGTTCACTGCTACCTTTCTCTCCTTCTTTTCCAGTTTCCAGACCCGATGCGAATTTGAATTCAGCTTCAGTGTCTTTGCGCTTTCATCATGATGCGTTACTGGGGTGAGATCCCTGGACCTGCAGGGGCTCCTCCCAGTCGCAGCTCCTTTGACTTGCTCCAGCGTGAGTTTCGCTCGGTGGAGATGCAGGACCCCCCCCTGCACCAGCCCTCAGCCCAGCGTCCTCGGCCCACCACCATGCTGGACATCCCCTCAGAGCCCTGCAGCCTCACGATTCACACGGTGCAGCTGTGTCAGCATGCCCGCCGCCTCCGTGGCCTGCTGGCAGCAGCCCAGGCCCAGGGTCAGGGTCAGAGCTCCACGGCCTCTGAGGGAGGCAGCAGGCTGGAGGATGCCGATACCAACCTGCCCCTACGCCCTCCCACCCCACCTGTCATGCCAGATGACCTGCTACCGATTGACAGCAAAGCCCCCCGGCAACCCTTCCAGCTCCGCCACAGTGACCCTGAAAGTGACTTCTATAAGTAAGTTAATCTGGCCATGAGCGCACTCCTCTTTTGTAATTAAATTCCATCCGTATCTTCTCATGCAGTTTCTCACAGTTCTTCTCTCCTCTGCTTCCTGCGTCTTCAGGGGTAAAGGCGAGCCCGTCACAGAGCTGAGTTGGCCCTCCTGCAGGCAGCTCCTTTATCAGTCAGTGGCCACCATCCTGGCCCACGCCGGCTTCGAGTCGGCTCAGGAGAGCGTGCTAGAAACCATGACCGACCTGGTCCACGAGCATTACCTGCGCCTGACCCGCCTGCTACGTGTGGCGGTAGACCGGGAAGCGCGGCTAGGGGCCAGTCCCTTTCCAGATGTGGTGGAACAAGTGTTTCATGAGGTGGGCATCGGCAGCGTTCTGGCCCTGCAGCGCTTCTGGCAAGTGCGCATCAAGGACTATCACAGCTACATGCTGCAGGTGAGGATGGAAATAGATCATAACTGGTCATAGGGTTAGGGAATATGATGGTATATGGGGGGTCTGTGACACAATTTAAATCTGTCAAGAGATCAGATATCAGAGATTTTACTGTACTTTTTATACTGTGGTGTCCTATCTATCTATCTATCTATCTAT
The DNA here is from genome assembly GCA_029490765.1 of Euthynnus affinis. Classification (NCBI taxonomy): domain Eukaryota; kingdom Metazoa; phylum Chordata; class Actinopteri; order Scombriformes; family Scombridae; genus Euthynnus; species Euthynnus affinis. The sequence continues at coordinate 8,162,624 of CM055851.1, read as the reverse complement.
CTATCTATCTATCTATCTATCTATCTATCTTTAATATCTGTGTTAAATTTCCAGAAAATGTAGGATACCATTATAAATATTATGATATAAAATGTGATAAATGTTTTTATTTATATTTCCCTCTCCTATTATAATGCTCCACATCATTTTTTGCAATTTGATTACCTGAACCTATGTAGTATAATAATAGCAGAGTGGAAGCTAGAATGTTTTCTTCATGCGTCTCTCTCATCTTTATCTGAAACAATTAGTTGATTTATCAAGTAGTCTATCAACAGAAAATCAATCACAAATAACAATTTAAAAATCAATTAATTGTTTCAGTCTTTAATTAATCGATTAGTCATTAACTAAATAAAAACACAAAATATTCTCTTGTTCCAGTTTCTCCAGTAGATTTGCTGATTCTCTCTATTTTATCCTAAATTGAATATCTTTTGGTTTTGTCAAGTGGTGACACGAGCAAGGTTTCTCACAGCATTTTATAGTGGAGGTGAAATAAAGAGTTCATTTACATCAACACTACTACACCACACAGTAAAGACCATGTATGTAGTGATTGAGACAACAGTTTAAACCTTCATCTTGTAACTGCACTGATTACAAAAGAGATCCATCAGGATCTTTCTGATTCAGCTCAGCAGGTGACTGATTACATTGTATGTTCACTTATCAGTTATTAATCAGGGCAGCATGAGACTCTGTTGGGTGAAAAAAAGGGAACCATCATAGTTATTAATAGTCTAATCAGTTAATCGTTAAAAAAAAAAAAACCTCAGCACCACCATCTCTGCTGATCAGTTTTCTGGGGGAAACCAGAAAACATAATTTTAGGCTTTGATCGCCTTCTTTTTTCTTTTTTAAACATTTTACAACAAACAAAACAATTCATCTTAAAATAATCATCAGGTTAATCCCTAAAGAATATGATCACATGCTGAAAAACCTTAAAAATGTTCTCAGTGTTTGATGCAGTGGCTTCACCACAACAATGCTGAATCATCTCAGGAAGCATGAAGTACTTAATACGAGTAAGAACAATACACCATATGGCAACTTGAGTGCAAGCTGCTTAGAAGTGAGACAGAAAGCAAACTGAGAGATTCACTGTCCTCCGTGCCAACATGACTTCTAAACATGTACTCATGTGAGTGCTGTGAAGAGCAGGAAGAGATTAAACAGATTATTTGTGTCCACAATCTGCTTTTATGTTTATTGTTCTGTATCTACAGTAACATGATCGTGTATTTTCATGTGTTAATCCCAGGAAAGAATAATATTTAATACTAGATGTCGTCTTATGGTATTTCATCATCTACCAACCTAAAACCAGTGACATTGACTAAAAAAAGCTTTTCCAATTCCAGGTCAGTAAGGAACTCTCGGAAGAATACGAGCGGCTGGTGAATCCAGAAAAGGCTTTGGAGGACTCCAAGCCCCCCAGGATCAAGGAAGAGCCCATGAGTGACATCTCCTTCCCTGTTAGCGAGGAACCTGAGGCTGACCTTGCTTCTGGGGACCAGGCTTTGCCTATGGGAGTCCTAGGAGCCCATGGCGAGAGGTTGGCCTCAGGCCTGGATGCTGACCATTCTCCTCACACCTCAGGTGAGGCTAGCATTCCTGTTCAAATGTATAATCTGCATTTATTAAGAATGAACCCAGTTACCCTTACTAAAACTTTTTTCTCTCCTCTTACAAGGCGGGGGTGTGGCCAACAACTCCCCTCTGTGGCCACAGGTGAAAATGGAGCCTCAAGATGGCGAGGAGGGCCAGGGCTCCGGGCATCACCACCATCATCACCATCACCACGGCGTCCTGGGTGGAGACGTGTTTGAGGAGGGGGGGCCCATGTCCACCATGAGCGAGTCGGGAGGCGCCATGGCACCGTCTCCTGGAGGCGCCGCATCAGACGGAAGCTACGCCTCGCATTCACCTGACTCCCTGATGGGCACATCGCCCGTCTTCAACCAGAGACCCAAGAAACGGGCGAAGAAGATGTGAGGTTGTATTTGAATCTGCAAGAAGCCATTGGTTGTTGGAAGAGAGACAGTGGACTCTGACTCATGAAAGAGCTGAACTGCTGAGGAACAAAATGATATTTTGTAGTTTTTCATGTTTGTTTGTATGACTATAGTTTTCTTAAATAGCTGAAGATGTTGCCACTAAATATATTAATGGAAAGAATAAACATCTTTTCAAATATCAGTTTTCTTCATTTGAGTTATTCAATGCTTTTAGAAGATTTATAAGTCTGACAGTTAGTCTAATGAAAGAAGAACTGGAAAAACGAGGTCCAAAAGCAAATTATTTAGTTAAACAGCTTAATAATTCAGCACAATGGTTTGTTTTCCCAAGCCATTATGTCTTTTTCTCCTCACATACCAATTAGTGTCTGTTCCATTCATTACGATTAAAAGATGCGTCACCAAAAAGGAAAATATATTTTCTCCCGGTGAACATGCCGTTGCATATTATGATGTATTTTCCACTTCTTGCTTCCCCTCTGCAGTGCACTTTGCACGTAGCTCAACACAGCGGAACAATCCATTCGGAGACACACTCGCTTCACACACCTGTCAACCTGCAACCACTCCGCTAAATTAGCATCTGTTTCAGTAATGAGGCAAAGCTGTGAATGCAACACCAGAGGCAATTATGACTTGGTTGTCTGCATCATGAAGGCGACATCAATCCAACCTTAACGGCAAATTAATTACAGCATGCATAATTTTCCATGCTGAATGAGCAGGCCTGTTTGAATACATGTGATTTTCTTTTGTGTGGGACTCTTTCATTTTCACAATTAGGCAGGTAATTGTCTATGCATATGGAAAGTGCTGATGGGGTCATGAGTATTGATATTCAGTTAGCTGCATTGATAGTTGATTTATGACTTTCCTTGAAAAATATGTGATTTGCAATGCTGTGTGACCCAGGTGGGAGTTGGAGAAGCTGGAAAACAAAATCAGTATTCCAGACTTATGACTGAAAAGGCTGCCTTTGTCGATGCCTGTAACTGTAAGAAACAGGAGCCTTGAATTCTTTTCTGTTCTGACATTTTGGTAGTAAAATTTCACATTTGCAGCAGGAAAGCCTAATCACTTTCAATCTGTGGTCACTGCATTAAACTAAATCCTGTATCAAACGTGGCAATGATTGGCATCTACTATTTTGTCCTTGGAGTCCCCTTCGCTCAAAAGTTTGTTTTTCTTCTTGTTCCTTCACTTGGATGTTTGAGCTTTACTGTGCAGAATGATTGCAGAGTGCAGAGTTTGAATATTTTCTGATCTGGCTATCAGCAAGAAAACTTTGTCAGTGCCTTCTAAAAACCATTTGCAAAAAAAGTGATTCCTATGATGTTCCACACATCCACCTTTGTGGTTAAGGTTTGATTAAAATCAGGTACAAAAACTATTTGTTTAAGGTTGAAGAGAATTTGTGGTTACTGTATAAAAAAAAACAAAAAAAAAAACAACTGTTGGTAGGAGATGGAAATGAACAGCAATCTCAAATTAAAAGTCACTTTGCTGACGACCTCCTTCAGAGAGTTTCAAGTGTCATACGCCTTTCAACTTCACTTCTGACAAAACTGTCATTATTCACAACAAGTGGACACCTGTTGGGGAAATAGGTTGTTTTAGCATTTTAACAAACAGGTTTTTTTTCTGGTGAGAACACAATGTTTTGGTCAACAAATGAGAATTTTAACTAGGACACCACTCTGTCATCTCTGATGAGTGACACACAATGCCATGGTGCTATACTAAAGATAAGAGCCAGGAACACAAAGTCAACACTGTTGTGTTGAGGGCAGTTTTGGCTCCTATCATTGTCAGTGGTGGTGCATGGAAAATATTACTGAGGAAGCCAGTCAGCTTGCGATCATATCATATTACAATGTTTTTCTCCCATACACAAAACCCTATGGGGCACTTCACCATGTTTTTTTTTCACTGAAAGACCACCCAATTCTGCACTCAGGGGACCCCTAATATGCTCCTCATAATATATATAAAACTATCTATATAACCTTGTACAAAATAGCAATGACTAAAACATTTGACAGGTCACATAACAAGAAAATATGTTTTAAAGACAACAACCCACATTATCAAAACAAAGGCCACGGCAGGCCATTGGCAGCAGGGACAGTGTAGCCTACGTAACACTGTGGGCATCAAGAAATAAATCTTTTATTTTTTGCTCACCTCTGCTTGTACAGGAAGGACATTCTTCTATCCTTCATTTTTGCAGAGGCAGTTTCTCTTGGAGGCCAAAGGAAGCCTGGCCTTCCCATAAATAACACATTTTTTTATTTCCACATCTGTGTCTTTTACTGAGTTTTGCCATTTCCCTTGTTATCAAAACATTCCACATATTATATTTTCATTTTTTAGCTGGTGTAGTGAGCCCCTCTGCTGCATGCATTACAATATGTAGTTGATGTCCTCTGCTCTGTCTAGTGCAGGGGTCTTCAACCATTTGTAACCTAAGGCCCAGTTCTGATTGTTAAAAAATTTCCAAGGACCACCTTCTCATATAATATAAATGAGAAGAAAAACAACATGACCAAAAAAAGGAGAAAAAGTAAACTGGGCTATAAATATATGTTATTCCACTGTCAGCTGTAATAACTAAAATAAATATTCTGCTTACCCTTAGTGAGACACTTGGGCTTGCTTCTGGGAAATAATGAGATCAAGTCATGATGGAATGGGGGAGAGGCTGACATGCAGAGTAGCATTCAAAGTTGCTTTCAGTTTGTTCCTTACCCCTGACTCACATTAACAGGCGGTGGTGAAAGCCAACAAAAATTTGACCACCCGTTTTGAAAGAGAGGGATATTGACTGGCAGTCAGTATCCAGAATGAAGCAAAGTCAACTTGTGTGAGCTGAAGCTTCAGGTTACTGTCTGCTGATGGTTCCATCAGTTCACTCCAAAGGTTTCCATGTCATGGGCCCTCTGGGATGTTTCGTGACAACTGAGTCAGATGTTGGGTTATAGCACTGGATATGTTGACATAAGGAGAGGATTCCAAAGTTTCCCTTAGGAGTAAAAACATGTCATATCATCCCCCCTTTACTATCTTCTTTCTTGAAGCCCTCAATTTTGTCTGAAAGCAAAAACACTTTGCTGTTTCTGCTTTACATTGATATACTGAGCTGATATAACTGGTCAAGTATATCCGATAAGTAGTTTTGCACAAAAGTTACCATCCAGCTGCATAGCAAAGTATGGGCTTGCCTTTATTCCTTCCATAAGTTGGAATCACTCATGTCAACAATTCTTCTGCTCACAGTGTCATTGGTGAGTGGTAATGACTGAACTGTTTTTTTCCCCCCCAAAAATTTAATCTGACTATTTGAGAGTTTGGCCCTTACCACTGCCTCCACAGCCCACTAGATGGTGCTCTGAGGCCCACCGGTTGAGAATGGCTAGTCTAGTGTTCAGTGAAATGCATCACTCAAAGGAGGTCAGCTTTGCCAAAAGAGGCCAGGTTGAACTCACTGGGCTTCTCATCAATCAAATTATGTTGTCAAAAATCTGCCCGCACTGAGTAGTGCTGGCAGAACCAGTTAGCAAGTTAGCAGAATGGATGGAGATGGAGACCTTGAGTTTCTCAGAAAAAAATGACTTTACTACTTTAAGCTTGCTTTTGAGCTGCAACTGAAGATCAAATAGAACAGTAGGCCTAACCCGAAGTTGGACCTGACTCAGGTGAGAGCTAAGGGAAAAGCTAGGTCTTTTTGTGATTGGAACTTGGATGGTTAAAGGAATCATGAAGATAAACCGGCTTCTCTGCTGGCCTTGCCTTCTGTTTTATCGGTCAAGCAGCTCCTTGAACAAACCATGGAGCACAAGATTGTAGCACCATGGTGTAGCTGGTCACCATTGTCTTGTAATGGTGCAAGATGCCTCTGAAGACTTGTCTTGATGAGGAATGTCCAAAATCTGACTTAAAGTTGCAATCCTTCATATTTCTGTCATGGTTGATTTGGTGGTCACTGGTGGTATCAGCAGGTGGGGTTTAATACTACAGAAACTCCTAGTGTAGCTGCTGTATCTATTGACTGTTCAGCCAAACAATATTGTAATAAAGAAGTCAGTCTAACAGCATATCACTATCTGTGTGGCTTCTCACTGTGGCTGCTCCTTCTTATTTCACTACTCTCTTGCAAAAATTAAAAAATCATCTGCTGACAAAAAATGACCATGGCTTGTTGGGTAGATGCATTTTTGATGAACAATTGCTGTCAGCACCAACCACAGTGACAAATATATTGCGTTTCCTTTGACTGCTTCACAATAACAGCCACCCCATGTTCTGCCATTTGGACAAATTTAATATGAAGTAGCAGCCGTAGGATGTTGTGTTAGCATTAGCAGTAACTTAATACAGCTCTGATACAGCATTAGAATAATGAGTTATTAACAGTGAGGCTGATATCAATTCCACTGTTTGTGTGCAGACAATTTTAATCTTGTGTGGGAATGGCGGCTCCCACCACTATCTATATAAATAATTACAGAAGGCTTACATCATATAGCTATTGCAAAAAAAAAAAAAAATACTGATCATAAATAGTATTAAAAAAGGATGATTTCATGAAAATCTTATATATGTATAAGAAGTCAGTTTAAATGAATGGTGAGGGATCATAGGATTGTTAACTAAAATGTATATATATACTTTGAGTCCAACAAACCTTTTTCTTTATGCTACAGGCCAGATGGGATACATATTATTTCAAAATAATATATTAATACTACACACTCTCCGAACTGTTTCAATAAAAATCTGCTAACCTTTTGTTGTGTAGCTTTGATGACTACATTCTTACTTCAGTGCACTCAAGACATAAACAGCGGTGGTTATGTATCTACACTAAATAGGTGACACTAATCAAATCTCTTCAGCACAAGTTGATAATGTATTGTACATAAAAATACAATTAAACTCTTAGAAAGTAAGTTTATAGCCTGAAAAATAGAAAGGTTTTTATTGGTGTGACCAGTGGGATTAAATGTGCAGCCTTATTATATTTGTGCTGTGGCAATGTGACCCCTCAGTTTGTCAACAGCTGCTGGGTAGTTTGTGCTGGGGAGAAAAGGTGTAATTACAAAAATGTCAAGATGGTTTTGAGCAGGGGTCTCTGAGTGGGGCCAAAGTGTGGTGAGAGCTGAAGAAAGGACCCACCAAATGATTAATTACCTTCCTACGTGCAGAGTCATTAATTTAGCATGAAATTTAACCTCTCCAGCCGAGTTTGGAGTTTGTGAGTGGAATGAGGAATATGTTTAATTTCTACACACTGAGCTCCGATGGTACTTAGGGTACCCATTTGTCTGTTTCTGAACAATTCACACTAAAGTGGAAATCCCATGGTATGTCATCATAGGATTTCTCAGAATTATTCAGTGCCTGTTCAAAACATGTTTCTTCAGAACAGGTTGATTGTGAATTGAGCATATACACCAACAACATGCAGGAAACTAAGGAGACTAAAAGATTATACACAGATGTTAAGTACTGTAATGGTGAATATTTTCTCCTTTCAAATATAATGATGGCCACATTTAAAATAAAATACATAAGAGAGAGCTTTTGAAAAAATGTGCATCCTAAAATAACGTGGGTCGATCATATTCAGCTTGTTTATTTTCTGTTTGGATCATTTAAGTGCGTATGTTTGCTTGTGCTTACATGCTTACATTACTGGTTTTGATCTTCCTGTGGGAAGTACCCTAAGAGTCTGTCCATTATTGATTAAAAGCTGCGTTTTCCTTGTCTGTATATGTTTTAGAGCATGTAACGTGAGAAAAACTTTTCTTGAGCTGAGCTTATACTAAAAGGTGACGTGATAATACTGCAGACCACTAATTGGTCAGTCATTTACTTCATTCATGGGCGCTGTCACCAGCGCTGTCTCTCTGTTGCTTGCCCTCTCTCTCTTTTTTAAAATGAGTTGGGAGGCTGACAAAAAAACTAACTTTTATCAGACATAGAGAGATGTCCTCCCCTGTGTCTCTCATGGCAGGGTTGTACAGCTACACCAGTGCTCATGACATGCAGTTGCAGAGCCCAGAAGCCCCGCCCTGCTGCTTCAGAACAGTGGCTCGCTGATCGCTTGTTTATTCGAAGTTTGTTAATAATGATCGTGTCCAAATTGCATCAAATTCAACACCACACTTCCTTGGGTCCCCAGCCATACATCTGCCAAGTTTGAAGTTGACTGGATGAATGGTTCTAGAGATATGCAAAGGACATACAGACAAACAGACATACATACATACAGACAGACATACATGCGTACAGACAGACAGAGATCCCTTCCTTTAGTAGAGAGATTGTAATCATGCAAGAGATACTGTACATCTGCAGTGAAGGCAAATAATGAATTATAAGACCAGATGATCCTATCAAGAGAAAGATGAATTGCCAGACATATAGGATGTGACAGATACAAAGAGTCCCTGGGTACACATGCCACTGTTATAGCCTTTTCACTGCACCCCAGAGATGTGAGAATTGATTGCACAGTGTCAGCGCCGTAGTCTGAATCAATGGATATTTTCTCTTGGTGCGACCCAACTAAAAATGTAAAATAAAGCAAGATTTGATGCAGTCTTATCAACTTGGAATTCATCCATCCTCTGGTTCACCTTTTGTTTGAATAATTGCCAAAAAATATAATTAGGAGTTGAAAATGAAACCAAGAAGAGTAACAAGTAACTGCCTTTAAGTAGTAGAATTTTGAGGTACTTGTGCCTTACTTAAGTATTTCCATTTTATGCTATATACTTCTACACACATCATTTGATATATATACTTTTTACTACAATACATTTATTTCACAGTTGCAGTTCAGATTAAAATTTAACATAAAAGTATCATAAGCTTGTAAAATGCATTGTTAAAGATTAAACTAGTGGTCCCTAACCTTTTTGGCTTGTGACCCCTTGTCTGTCAAAGAACTGATTTCCAAATACTGTTGTTGGTTTATAAAGCACTGAATGGTTGAGGGCCAAAATACATTTCTGATATGCTGCTACATTATGAACCATCCAGACCTCTCAGCTCGTCTGGGACAGACAGGTCTGCTTTCTGTCCCCAGAGCCCAGACTAAACATGGAGAGGCAGCATTCAGTTTTTATGCATCACATATCTGGAACAAACTCCCAGGAAACTGCAGGTCTGCTGCAACTCTGAGTTATTTCAAATCAAGGCTGAAGACCTTCCTGTTTCCTTTTATTAAATCAAATTTTGAGGCTTTTGCTTCATATCTTACACTGCACTGTAACTTCTACACTCTTGTTTTATATTTCTTATTCTATTTTATCTTGTTTTTGTTTTATATTTTATTATCTCTCTAATGACTGTTTAAATTGTATTTAAATGTCTTCATAGTATGTGTATTTTGCATCTTTTCTTGATGCTTTTGTTTTATGTAAAGCACTTTGAATTGCCTTGTTGCTGAAATGTGATATATAAATGAACTTGCCTTACCTTACAAAAAATGCAGTTGGGGCTTCTTGTCATGTTTCAGATATTGATAAGTTGTTAGCAGTTCCACCAAAAAATCATTTTCTCTTTAAACTTCTCAGATGGTTTCATTTAAGTAACTGATTGAGGCTTAAAGAGCTAGAAGTGTCCCAAAAAAGAGAAAAGTCTAAGAGATGAATATAAATTTGTGAAGCAGAACTTGATGATGGCATATATCGTTCTCTAAGTTTTTATATTCTAAATATATTTAGCAGATAATACAGTAGTTTTATTATATAGGAGTCTGAATGCAGGCTTGTTACTTGTAATTGAGTATTTTTACACTGTTATGTTGGTACTTTTATGCCACAAAGTAACACAAGAATTAATTCACACAGTCTGTATCTGGAGGATAAGATAAATCTGAAGGGATGTAAAATGATTAACTGAAAATAAACATGAAAAATATTCCTGCTACAGAAATTTATGTTTATTTTTATTTTTTAATTACAGGAATTTTTTACATCTTCAGCACCCTAAAAAGTAAGATTCTTTGATTGAACTGGCCACTACATGTTGACATTTGCCGACTGTAATATGGAGTTGCAAGTAGACATAGCTTTATTTGAAGAGGTTAAAAGCTGAGATGGATGAGAACTACTGCTCTGGCGGTTACACAAGCAAAACGTCAAAGTAGTAACTCTCTGACATAGTTGATCTTTGTAGGATTTGTCCCCTAAAAACACACCAGTATTTTAATATGGAGGCCAGTCTACATTATTTTCCGTAAGGTAAGCTTTCTAGGCAGGCCTAGAACACAAGTCCCACCTCCTTCACAGTGACTGGTGGACCCTAACTCACAACCATACCCATATATGCCACAAAGCATTTGACTGATAGAGCTCTGTGGGGAGGCACGAGTCAATGTCCATTTCCATGTAGCCCTCTGTAATGTGCTTTCATATGATTGCTTTCATCTTTATAGAATAAAGTCAACTCTGAAAATGGAACCACTCTATAGCAAATCCATTTTACTGGAAACAATATTGGTCTTTTGAAATAACACGTTTCTGTGGTGCAGTATTCTGAGTTCACTATTCTGCCATTGGAGGGCAGTCTTGTGCCACACACAGACTGCAGCTGGACTGTGGCCTCATCTCCAAATGCAAGATTTAGCATTCTCCAGAAACCACAGAGACCTGGGCACTCCCAAACCTTCTGAACAAGCAACAGTTTCATGGCATCAGAATGCTGCAGAGTGGTCCAGACTAGATGCTCCCAAATGAATACATTTCCTCAGCACATGGAAATAATTAACTCACTGCTGCAATTGCAGGCCCCTGTCCCTCTAGTATGTCTGGATTGGGATGTAGACCTATCTAAAAAACCAAACCTGTAATATCACACCAAACCACTGAGCACAATTCACAATCAACTGGATTTGTTCATTATCAAGATGAAAAATATTTCTGCAGGACTGTTTGTTTTTCAGGATTGTACCTACTGTAATGCCAGTTTTTGATCTTAATATGCATGTCAGTTTGCTGAAAGGTGCACCTAAAATTCAGTTTTCAATCCCTAATTGCTTGTCAGTCGTGGCAGCCAGTTGTGAGGTAGGTGTTTGCTCACATCTGCTTTTGCAGCACAAGGGCTAGGGTAACCAATTAGGGATTGTGCCTGAATATAACTGGCAGCACACACACAAAAATAGCACCACCATTTCAACATTCATTGCACTACAATTGATATGGCTGCAGGTAATGTATTCACATCAGGTGCTGAAAGCACTTAAGATGATGGTATTGATATCATAAAGAAACCTTCAATCCCTTGCCGCACCATCTACTGTACAGTACAAGCTCTTAGTGTTCATATTCATTAAACTGGCTCAAATTTAAATGTGCCTGGAATTGCTTTTTCATGGGTAACAGGGCTAAAATTCAGCTCTGTGCTTGTGCATTCATCCTTATGAGAGAAAGAATGTTGTTTTTGTTCTTTTTTGCTTCAGATTTTCTTTCTCTTTCTAAATGAGCACCAAGCACAGCATATTGCAAATAGTTTGCAGGCTTATCAAAATTACATTTGTCATTGCTAATAAAACGTTATAGTGCACTTGTGTCAATTTGACATGCTGGAATGCTGCATTGTGGTATTTTTTATGGGCCATGTACTTTACCGTCAAACCACAATTGTCCAGGAACTGTCCCGGAAAAAAAGGGTCACTGGGTCACCTTCCGCCTCGTGGCCCATTCTTGGAAAGCTGGCTGTAAAGTCTGACACACTGTCAGCCCGCATAGCTTTGTCACACCGCGGTTGTGAAGCTGTGACACTTTGATGAGTCCTCAGTGTCAGCTTGTTGATACTGAGTATATGACACCATTCCATTCCGTCTTGCTATCCGTTGGCACATTCTCCAAAACTGTCAAAACACTCCGAGATCGTGCAAAACTGAGTGCAAGCAACGACGGCTGACAGAGATGCTGCGGCTCGGAAAGGAGGCGCTGTTTTTTTTTTGTTGTTGTTGTTTTGTTTTTGATATGTGTGACACCATTCAATCATGATGGTTATTTGGTATTCTCTCCAAAACTGCTGAATTTATATGTGTAGAGGAATGCCAGACAGAGAGGGGGTTTGTTTACCTGCTTGAGGAGATGTTGAAATGGGGATGAAATGGTGACCTTACCTTTCTGTAAAATCCCTTAGAGCACCATTCCTGGTAAACAATCAGGTTTATTTCCAATCAAAAGGGCAAGAAGGCAACACAAGTCAGATATTGTAGAGAAAAGAGTTCCTATACTTTCTTTTGAAAATGCTCTATGTTTAATATGCCAACTTAACAGTGTATGTGGGTGGTTGACAAAAAAGTTTTTAAAACTTCATATTAGGCAATAAAATTATTGAGCTGTGTTGTACTGACTCTTAGATTTCCAAAAATATGTGCTTTTAGATTTTATATAAGAATCTGAATTTATTCACCAATCTGTTGTATTAATGCCTCAAACTGTCATATAGTGTGACATGAAAGTTGAAGTGACATGAAAGTTACTGTATCATGTTACTGTTTCATAAAATGAAAATGGGGTATACTTTTTTGAACTCACTTTATCATTACTATCTTTTTTGTCTTATTTATTTATTGGGATCATGTACAGTGTAAAACATAAATGTTACCATTTGTTGTACTGCACCAGAATTAGCTTATAGCTAATTTTCATCTGTAGTCCTTTCGGCAGATCACAATTAAAACATAACAGAACAATAACAAACAGTACAAAAAATACTACAAAATACAAAGCCACACACAAGAGCACATTACATACACCTGCATTGTCAACAATTAATAATGTAAGCTTGTCAAATTACAGGCAAGATCCATCTTTGTGCAAATTCATTACATTTTGTATTATTTTTCTTAATAATCATGCAAAGCAAGACATCTCTTCTCAGTAGTCCAATATATTTTAGATTAATTCTGACAAAGCCTATTCTAACTAATTGCTTTTGACTCTGCTGATTCTATTTTCCATGTGTTCCACTGAAAGTTTTAGGATTCATCACTAACAAAGCCTTTTTATTGTCACAATTTTTAATGTATTACCATAGCATGAACCACAACAGACCACAATTTGTCAAATGTGTGTTATATGCATTAAACATTGAAACAAAAACAGTTTAAGAAATATCACACAAAAGAGTGCAACATTGTGCCACTAAATATTGTATAGCACTTTGGTATCAGACATAGGAATAGTGAACCATATTTCTAGCGAGGAACACACTAATAAAGAATAGAATCACTTGTATAGTATTGAATGGACAGTATTGTATACAGTTAAGTCTGCTGAATATTAACTTCTGGTAAGTACTGATCGCTCATATGTCAGGTAGGTATTCATTACTCAGAACTACTGGTAAGTAAATCAGCCATTTCAACAGGTTGCTGAACAGTGAGGTTATTTCTGCTTTCATAAACATTAATTTAAAAAAAATTAATACAGGGCATACATTCATTCTCGTTAACGAGTTAAACAACAACTGAATATCACAAGTTAATATCTTTCTTGCTATGTCAGCTGAAGTTTTTGTTTCTGCGTGTGTTCACACTTCATTACACATAAGCCAGTCGTATTTCAAGAGCATGGCAAACTAACTGCATGCCGTGGGTTCTGATATTCCACAGACAATTTCATTGTGATTATAGAAAGCAGTCTGATTTGTTTGGCCAGACAAAAGCATTTTTCTTTCCAAGTTGTTGCATACAGTTCACTTGCAGCTCTTCCTGACCATGCTATATATTCTCATGATCTATCTCACATGTGTTTTGTCATCATGTTTAACAATAGCAATTGTCCCTCCATGTATTTTACCTGTTCATCTGAACTTGTCTGGAGGTCAGGTTTATTTTATTTGTTTTGTACACATAAAGACAAAACGCATGAATGAAATATCAAAAGTATGTGTGAAGATGTGGTAGAAACCTGTGATGGCTTATATGAAAACCACACCCAAAAGGTAAAATACAAACATACAAAATCACCAATACATTTTAAATATTAGTGTTCAAAAATTGCACCATAAAACAAGTGTAGAATTATGGTTAAAAAAATGCAAAGAAGCAGGAGTATTACACATAGCAACAGTATGAACAAAAGTTGAGTGATCATTATTGTTCCAAGTCAAAAAAGTTTTGACTTTTCATACACATACAATGACACAAAGATATCCATGAAATGTACATTTTCATTCCACAAGATAATGCCATATAATTTGATTTGATCTTAATGTCAAATATAGTCAACAACTGCATTTTTGGAAATGGGGAATGGGGTGGTAGGTACCACAGCAAGATCATTTATATAAATAAGAAATAATAAAGGTCCTAATATGGATCCTTGTGGTACACCATATTGTATTATATTTCTTTTTGACATTTTTAACAATAATTAAAACATTGTTTTCTATTAAGAAGATAGTTACTGAGCCACTTACAAACATTACCATGAAAGCCATATCTATACATTTTTTAAAGTAAAATAGCATGACTAACATTGTCAAATGCTTTCAAAAGGTCTAAAACTATATCTATTGCATACTCATTCTTATCTAAGGCAGTGTACATTATCAGTAAGTTCTAAAAATGCCACATAAGTTGAATGATTTTTACAGAATCCATATTGATGATTGTACAGAATATTGTAGTATTATATTGTAGTTCAACTGTTCCACGATTCTTTTTACACTAGTTTTTTTCCCCCAAAACCATTTTTAGGTCAGAAGGTATGATGCCAGTTTCCATGGATAATACAAAAATGAATGTTAAAGGCTCAATGATAGGAGTCATGACTTCTTTGATTAGGAAGGTGCAAACTCCATCATGACCCGGAACTGATCATTAATATCCTTAAAGTCAGGCAGATAAAAATTACTAAAAGAAGGAAAAGAACCCTTTATATAGTCTAATGGATTTTTGTATCAAGAGACACACCAACACTTGTAATGAAATCATTGAACCTACATGTTCAAAAGGATAAGTGAAAGCAGAACTTCTATCTGTAAAGGTTGAAGGAAATTGTGGAGGCCTTTTTTCTTTGAAGTAGCTGATTAATAATGTAGCCTTGACATTACTATTGGATTTTATAAAGTGGTCACTGAACAACCTTTTCCTGGCTGTGCTGAGAGGATGAATGTATTTGTTTTTATACAATGTATAAGTAGCTTAATTTAAGGGAGTTGGCAATGAAATCTGATGAAATATTTTCTGTAGTTTGTTTTTGTTTATGGAGGGCTTTTTCAATCCAGCAGAAAACCAAGGATTATTATTTTTTCTCCCAGTATCAACAGAATGAGTAACTGGCGGAAAACATTTTGTGAAACTTGAATTAAATAATTTTATAAACACTTGATAAACTTTACATTGTTTGCATTTCTCACCCTATATACCCTTTCAAATGAACCTTTATCCAACATTTCTTTAAATTTTGATTTATTGCTTGGATTGAAATTTCTATAAGTTATGAGTTTTTTTTTTTTACCTTATGTCCATCTAGCAAGACAATTTGAAAGATTGGGAAATTATCTGATATATCTGTGTATAAAATGTTTCATAGTGAATAGTATGAAATAATATATTATCAATTAGTGTAGCAGATTTGTCTGTTACCCTGGTAGGTTTGCTGATAGTGGGATAAAAAATATCTTGCATTAAATGGTTTAGAAAATGGTTTAGACTGAAACTCCTCCTCCAGACCTGGACTGTCTGATGAAGTGAGTAGAGTTATATGATGGCAGCTCATTAAGGCCTTGTCCTTTAGATTCTTCTGTAAGCCATGTTTCAGTAAGAGTGATTACAGAAAACTCATGATTTAAGGAGGATAAATAATGTACCAGCTGATCATAAATTTTAGGGAGGCTGCAAATATTTAGTTGAGTTGGAATTCACTATAGTTTTCACAAGAGTAGGGAATGTTAGTAGCTGAAACTGGACAAAGCCTTTGTAGGAACTCTCCTGTTGTTGGAGTATGTCCTTGTAGAAAGAACTTCTGTTGTTCTAGGAGGTCAAGTACCTGTGCAACGGCGATTAAGTCCTCATCACTTTTCACAGCCTCTGATGACATGATTTCACTCTTGCTATGAGACGAAGTAGTCCTTAGACATCAAAGACCGGGATTCAGCCTTGGTATTTACACTGATCCAATAGTTCTAATCCATCATCTTTGGGGTAGGATTTCCACACAATAGGAGTAAATATCTTGTTGTTACCCCAGAATAGTAGTATAGTGACGATATTACAGAGGATTGCGTTGATTTTAGGTGGAGTTAACATGCAATCAGACTACATGTTATGTAGTTGTGTTATGTTTTATATTTGACATTACTGATTAATTACAAGTTAAAGCAATTAGCGTGATTCCTCTCGACCATTACAGATAGCAGATGGTTAATATGTAGTTTATACTTAAAAGTTTGGTGGCCAAATGCAACAATGTATATCATAACTTTTACTTAATGTTATAATGATTCTGTCTTTGTCACAGTTTGTTTCCCAATAATCTTCCTGTCATTGTTTTGTTAAATGTTGATTACCTTTCTATTTTTTTCACATACATCCCCAACCTTGGTGGACTGCAGTTATCAAAGGTTCATCCATTCACCCATCTTCTAGCTATGTGGCATCTATCAAATGAATTTATTTGAGTCTCTAATGTGGCTGGGCAATATATGAAAAAATAAATCTCACAATGAGTACATACCTTCTGGTGAAATTGTATACATACATATGACGATAACGGGTAAGTCCTTACTGATCTTACTTGTCAGTACATGTGCACTCCAAACTAGTTGTGTTGTCACATCATGCACATAAAATCAATACAAGATAAACTTTTCCCCTTCAGCAGATTAAATTAAAAACAGCCTTCAAGTCTCAAACTCTGCACATACGTCATTCAGCACTGTAAAGCTCAAACATCTTATGGAGACAACAAGAAAAAAATAACACTTGCTGAGGTGGTTTCTACCACAGTGGATGAGCAGATTATTCTTCCCCTTAAGGAATGATAAAAAAAAAGGAAGAAGGTTCCCTCCTGTCAGACCACCCCAGCCAAACCACCACACACGGCCGACCAGAGGCTGCTCCGAGTGGTATGTCTGGCTGTTTATTCGCCATGTCGGATGTAGCGCTCCCCTATAAGCCACACTTCTGGACCTGGTTAGAATTGAATATATTGAAATAGAGAAAATGTGGTGACTGAGTAGTGCTCTTCTTTAAACATAAATGGTACATGTAGTGGAGTTGTCATATAAATTTCATCATATAGTTTCACAACAACCTTAATTTTTGAGGGCTTTTCTAAAAAAAAAAACAAACAACTATGTGTGAATACTGACAGCTGCAAAACTTTAATCTGGATAACATTTCGATCCTACTTGGATCTTCGTCAGGTCAGAATCATTATAACGCTGTCCAGATTACACCTTTGTGGCCTGGAGTTAAGTGTGCAGCGTTACCTTTTTCATTGATATTGCTTTCTAGTAGTCTTACACCTACAGTATGTGATATGTGTATAATTATTCTCCTTCAAACTGAATACTGATAGCTGAGAAATAATGCTTATTGTAGCATACTGTATCAACTTGATCAAAGGATTATGCATATAGAATTAATAAGAATGCTTATAAGGAATATAGTGCACTTCATCCAAGCATGGCTAGGACCCCAGTTTTCTTCTATTCATCCCAGTCCCTCTTGGACAAGAGAAAAGAGTGATCAAGAGCAAGTGGACATACACAATTATTTTGATTGTCTGACAAAAAATGTCCCTAACAAAGTTAAAATCAAACCTTTGCCCTTGCTTGTGTGCATACATTTGTAGATATTTGGATAAATATGAAGAAAATCATGGAAGTAACTGACATTAGCTAAACCACAACCTTTGCTCATATGGTTATATGAGGTTTTGTTACACATCTCCAATCTTTCCTTTTTCAGCAAAAATCACAAAAGCAAAATTCACTAAATATTGGGTGCTGTGATGTCACATCGCTTGCCACATGCAGAAGAGTGTGCATCATGGTGTGTGTGCATGTAGGATGAAGGGGGGTGGAGGAGGGGTCTTCAAGTTAAGGACACGGTGAACTCAAACCTTCTCTCCAACATCTATGACGGTAAATCTCAATGTCTTTACAGCAAGAAATTCACAGTAGTGAATTAGTAATTACTAATATAATAGTGAAATAATAGTGAATCCAGTGTAGCAATTTATTAGATTTTATTTTTAAGTAATGCTAGAAAGCTGAATAACATAGTTGCTAAAATGAGACAGACAAGACAATCAGACAACTGAAGAAATACTCACAAGTGAATTTTACTAATTTTACTTACTTTACTTTACTTTGTCATTTTATTTTAGAAAGGATTAGGTTCTAAATATAACTATGAATTAACAAAACACAATTAGTTAGTTAGTTAGTTAATTAGTTAGTTGTTTTCAGTACACTGTAGTTACCCTAATCCTTAGTTGAAAAATACAATTAAGATGTTCATACCACTCAATTGATTACACAAATATTATAAAAAGTTTTCCACTCCATGATAAGGATCTGTCAGTGGGTCAGCAACATAAACCGCAATAACTGGAAGCCATCCCACCACTACTGCATATGTGCTCTACATTTCACCAAGGAGTGTTTTCAATGTGGAGAAGTTTACTAAATTCAACTGCAGTCCCAACTATTTTTGCCTTCCCCAGTGTTAACACAACATTTAAGACACAGATGTTAGGCATGCACACAGAGGTAGGTAACACTGTTTACAACTGTACTACTACATGGTTGTGAACATTCCTTCTACCTCTGGAGAAGTCACAGTATCTGAGTCAGAGATGAAAGACAGACAGACGTAAGCAATGTGGTTAACATGGACCAGCAGCACTGCACCATGGCTGTGGAAGGTGACAATGTCAGTGTAGTATCAGATGGTAATGAGTACACTGTGATGGATGAAGTGCATGATGGCACAAATTTGGTGTCAGATACAGTCCTTGATCACAATGATGTGACACCAGAACATTATGTTGTGGATTCACGGGTACAACATACTGCAGTGAGTAACAGCATTTCAACAGAATTTCCCAATACAATTAAGTGCAAATTACATGTTAAATTCATAAAGTGGGGAAAAAAAATGGTCACCTGCCGCAAAAGACTAAAATTGCAAAAACAGAAGAACATAACTAGAAACAGAAAGACGATAACAGAGGTTATCAGTGAACTGAGACGGAAAATGCTCATCTCAACAGGCTGTGCAGAGATACTAGAAGCCTCCTTTAGTGGAGTGCCAAAAGCAAAGGAAAAAGGTTCAAGTGTCTGAGGAATTGTGTTTATTCGCTATGACAGCATTTTTACTCTGTTAAAGCTTATGCTTATGTGCGTGAATGCTTTGACCTTGTTTTGCCACATCCTTGTAGTACTAAAAATCTCTGCAGATCCTGGATTCACAAAACCAGCCTTCTCTGCAATCAAGTTTCGTGTGGAGGACAAGAAATGAGAGGAAAAAGAAACCTTGTGTGCCCTCATGATGGATAAAGTGGCCATAAGAAAGCATGTGGAATTTACTGGTGGAAAATTGGCTGTGGTGTTGTCAATGACAGCCTACCACCAGCCAAACATGCCTTGATCGTCATAGTTGTTGCCATTGACTATTTCTGTAATTCACTGATGGATTGACTGGGGAAAAGCATGCAAATATCATCAAAGAGTGCCTTCTTCGACTCTGTGACACTGCAGTACATGTAATGTCATTGACATCACATGCCACTTTGTCATGTTGAGAGCCAGTAGAGTGAAATTGGATGTGCATAACATGAAACGCTCATTTCCACATCCAGCAGATCCCTCAAAATTGGTCCATGCAGTACTTGATGTGCACCACATACTGAAACTGCTCAGAAATGCATTGGCTGAGGGAAGTACATTGCAAACTCCAACAGGAAAAAGAAGTTGGAAGTATCTCCAGGATCTGAGCAAACTTCAGGAGACCCAGAGACTGCGACTTGGCAAATACTCCAGAGTATTGTAACACACAGTTTGAACTGCCAC
Source organism: Euthynnus affinis (assembly GCA_029490765.1). Lineage (NCBI taxonomy): Eukaryota > Metazoa > Chordata > Actinopteri > Scombriformes > Scombridae > Euthynnus > Euthynnus affinis. The sequence goes on along the minus strand of CM055851.1, from coordinate 8,142,543 downwards.
AGTTCAGAAGATGTGAAGAGATGGTGAGGTTCTTGAGAACCACTGACGCTGACTTCAAATCCCTTAGGAAAAGGACACAAAGCACCCATGAGGACATCCAACAAAGACTGCAAAAAAATCCTGCTGAAGGCACAAAAGCTTCTTCTGGAAATGAAAGATCAGAAAGGTATACCGCTGCATGCTAGAAAATGAAAAACGTGCAGTTGGCTTCATTGCAAGTTGCACAAGTGTACAGAATGTTTTCCAGGAAGCTTTGTGTAAGCCTAATGTCCAATGCAGTTACCTCCTAACTTACAAGCTGAGTCAAGATCACCTTGAGCTATTCTTTTCCTCTGTCAGAGCAACAAATACCCTTCTGCAAGACATTTCAAAGCTGCATGCAAGTGTCTTCTAGTGAAGTTGCAAGTGAAGATACCAACAGGCAACTGTGACAACACCCACCATCTTGGAGGCAACACCTGTGGCAGCAAACACCTTGTGCAGGTATGACTTGAAGCCTCTTGAGCATACAGAGCCATAGCATGACTACCACCTAATGCCCAAATGTTGATGCTGTCTCTGAGTAGAAGGAAGCTGCTGTCAACTACATTGCTGGCTGTTGTAAGAAAGATCAAAGAAAAGCACAGCTGCATACCTTATGCTGAGGTGCTGACTTCTGATTCAACTGTGCATCCCTTTGTTCTCCTGAAGACTCTTGGAGGTTTGCAAAAACCACCACCTGTGATAGTTGCTGTTTGCACAGAGTGAGCGCATTGCTTTCAAAGGGTTTTAAGAACAACCTCTGGCAAGCTCCCCAAGGGACATGGCTTAACATGAACCATTGCAAATCAAGTCCTGAATTACAGTGCAGACAAGATGTTCCCAGAGTTGCAGGACCACATGTTGTTCAAAACTACTGTTGAGGACAATCATATACATCTACTGGTGAAAATGGCATCCTCCATATGTTGTACAGTAAGAGTGCACCACTTAGCTAGACATGAAACAGAGAAAATGACTAAGGATATTGTAAATGTCAAATGGACTGCACCTTTCTAATCTTCTTACCTCTCAAAACGCTTAACACTACATGCCAGAGCCTTTGGGAGCGAATTTTGGGATTCAGTATCTTACCTAAGGACACACCGACATTCGGACTGGAGGAGCCAAGGAACGAGCCACCCATATTCCGATTAGTGGACAATCCACTCTACCTCTTGAGCCACAGCTGTATAGACCAAGGCACAAACACACCAAGTTGGTCCATTTTCATCAACAGTAGTTGGTTACATTGATGAGGGTTGCTTGTTGTAACATGTTGATTGATTTGTGTCTGTGTGTATTTGTATGACCTCTGTATGTCTGTATTTTTTTTTTTTACACTTTTCCCCCCTTACTTTAGTGATTATTTGAAGGATGATATGCTCTCAGCATGTTAAATAATCTTGTAAATGTTTTACATATTGTTGTTTGCAATATGGTTTTACGTGTTTTCAATGTTGTTTTACATATTTATATGGCTAAATGAAGTTCCTTGTATATATAAGATATTTTAGGCATGTATGTATTGTCTTGTCTGAGTATATACTGTAAGTGGTCAGTCTTGTGTTCCTACTCAAGGCCTGCACCTTGATGTAGTGAGTGGACTTTAAACTACAGCAGGCCTTTTATGTTTGAAATATTTATTACTTAAGCTGTTTAACCATACCTCATGCTACCTGTCCTGCAATTATATCTAATTTCTGTTTTTCTGTCTTACCTGAGTCTTAATCGTCTCTCTCTCTGCTCTACAGGGGCTTGGTTGTGGTGATGTTGGTGGACATTCCTGGTTTTGTGTTGAAACAGGATGTTCTGAAATACCTTATATGGTCATTCCCAGAATTATTTTGTGCATCTCTAGAGTGGCAGTGTTGTAGTGTGTAGTGAGCATAGTACTCAAACTGGTTACAATAAAAATAACATGTTAAATAATATACTATAGGTAGTTAAAACATTATATTTATAAATATTATGCAATAAACACACAAGAAACATAATCTTTCACATTATCATTTAGTTTATGATTTACTTTGGAATTCTTTTGATGAATGTGTTTGGGTTTTTTTTTCAAGAGCTTTATTAACTGTGTCTTGCCCAGTATTCAAATTAGAAAGACATATACAAATAGATATTAGCATACATGACACAGTAGGGATACAACTTGTGTTGCAGGCTTTTGTACCAGTATAGCCTACTCTGAGGAAGAACAGGTACCCAGTGAAGTTCCACCAGAGACCAAGTTAGCTCACAGAAGGAAATGCCAAAGGTAAAACTAAAATGTGTTGTTGTTGAGTTTTTTTTTCATAAAAACACAACTGTTAAGCTCTTCAGTAAACACAGATATGAAAAATGTATCTACTGTTCCACAAGATGGACAAAATCATTACTGGACAAAAATTTGGCTTTAGAAAATTATGAGTTAATTTTAGTAGAAAATCATATATCATGTATACACTGTCAATAACTCCATCCTAAGGTTATTATGTGGTAATAATTTTGTAAACAGTTGCAGAGAGAAGAGTAAGAGTAAGTTCTGTAAATTAATCAGTACATTTTCTAAAAGGATTGTAGTATTCCTGTACTTTTTTTGTCATCTGAAGGTGAAAATTGGTCCAAACACCACTATCACTGCAGGCCAATTAGCACAGATCAAGTAGGATGGATCCCAAAAAAAAGGCCAAAAGGAAGCATTGCATAGCGGTATTTGGAAGGCAGGTGCTTGCAAGCCACAGTTTAACTGGAAAAACATTAAATGCATTCAGGGAGAAAGGCAAAGCTATAGCTGGACCAGCACAACGTTTCTGACATTATTATTGAGACAAAATTAAGAGAAAGTTTTGAGATGTACTTTACTTTATTTGGTCATTTGTCAGGGACAAGACATGGGTTTTCTATATGTACACTGAAACATGTTTTTCTTGCTGTAATCATTCCTCCTGTTCATACTGACCATTAGAAGATCCTTTCATAATGCACTTTCAATGTTAGTGATGGGGGACAGAAACAGTCATTGTTTTGTGTAAAAACATGTTCAAAAGTTGATCTGAAGCTAATATGAGGCATCAGCAAACTGAATTTGTCAAATCAAGAGTATAACTTCCAAAAGTAGACATCCCTCTTTGTTTCGCCAGACAGTGTTTCTATGCTAAATAGAGACAGTAATGCAAACATGGCATTTCATACCAAAAAAGACCAAATTAGATGTCTATAGCCTTGCTATGACCTTCACAGTCATGAAATTTCAACCCAATTGAACATCTGTGGGAGATTTTGGACTGACGTGTTAGGCAGCGCTCTAAACCACCATCATCAAAACATCAAATAAGGGAATTTTTCTTTTTTGAAGAATTGTGTTTCTCAGCCTTGGCATTGATTCTACAAGTCTCTGGAACTCTTCTGGAGGGATGAACACCATTCTTCAAAAAGATATTCCCTCAGAACAACTTAGTATTGATTTGCAGTGACCCTTCCCTCTAAAGGGACAAGTGGACCCAAACACAGTGTAATTTGAAGGTGTGTTTAAAGTTAATGGAAACATAATTGATTACCTGACACAGTTGTGAATAAGTGCCATACCAGTGCTATAGTAATGGACTAGAGCAGCCATTGGATCAATTCAGTTGAGTGAAGCTTTTTTGGCATGAAAGTTTTAAAGCTATATTGCCTAAGCCAGAAAGTGCAACATAGATAATATTAACCTAACACTACTATAATCAATATGTCATTGAATCACTTATATGATAAATGCAGGTCATAATTTTACTAATCTCTGGTTCTCTGTCTGTCTGTCTTTTTCACAACTTCTCCCCAAGTGTCATGATGAAGTTTAAAAGCTTTTTTTCTTTGGATGATAAGTATTATTTTTGTAATGATTTCTGTAATAATTTCAAGATATTAAAGTAAGTTAACTGATTTATTGATGAGTGTATGTCACACCATATGATATCCATTTCTGGGACAAAATCTTTTCGACTCAAAATATTATACCTGGACTTGAAAAGAGCAGATTCACAAATAGACTGTATCTGTATAATCATTCTGTAATTTAATGACGAGAGTTGTATTTATTTTTCTTAATTTTATTCAAGTTTAAACTTGAAACATACTTGAGACTGTCACACTGTATGAGCTTTTTCATGTTCGGTTGAAAATTGTGAAAAGGTAAGTAATGAATTACATGAATGTTCAGTATTATCACATAAAACAGCATGTTCTGAACAATATAAAATAATTCTTTGACAAATTTAATTTTTTATTAATTTATGTTTGACGCTCGGAACCACAAAAAGAACATGTCACGTCAACCACCCACCTGCAAAGCAACAGTCTTCCTCCTCATCCTCCTGCTACTTATTATTCATCTCCCACTCAAACTAGTCATCAAATTATTTTTCAGATTCGAGGCTATAAATTCAAGTCAAACTTCACAGATTCTTTGGAACATGTTGTTTTCCTCTTCACCACTTTTCATGCTTTTTGAGATTTTTTTTTTTTCATCACTAATTATTGTCACACACACACGGACAGAGGAATCAAGTGAGCTGATGCTGTTTTATGATTTTTTCAGGTGTAATGAAGTACACGGTAGCACTTTATGGGCCTCTATTATATTTGGCAGTTAAGCCAAATTCTTTTTTGTTTCCACATCATTATTTCATGCAGTGCCCTCCTTGTTCTCAGCTCCTGAACTTGAGCTTTTCCTCTGAGCACACTGAATTTTGGTAGACTCAGTCTCTACAGTAATAAGCTGAAACAAATGGTCCATAGTTTGTCTGGTTAACCTTGCTGTCTCTTGTCTCCTTTCACGGCCGAATGAAACTTCAGCATTTTCATTTATTTCAGTGTTTCCTCATACTGCTGACTTTGAGACAGTGCTTTCAGGAAACACAGTCTAGCAGCTTGATACTGTGAGAAACTCGGGTAAAAGAGCTTATTTCCCACTGGCAGGAATTTTTGTCTCTGAAATGAAAACTCACTGAATAAATATTGTCCACTTTGTCTATTTGCTGCACTATTGTCAAGCAGTGGCAACGGACTGACCCTGACGGTGCTGAAAGGGCAAACAGCAGTTGACACTAGAACCGCCAGGGGTTGCTATATAGGGTGATTTAATACTGCAACGAAATTGACATGACAAAGTCAAGCACAGAATTTCACCTAATCAATTATTAATTCAGCATTTCAACAATGTGTGAATAAGGGAACATCACCAAGAAACCTGAGGTAAATGTTGAAGCTTATTTTTAAAATTTAGAACATCATAATGCAAATATTCATTTCTCTTTTTGTGTTCTGTTCTGTTCATGAAAAAAGTAAGGCAACGGGCATATTAGGCATGAATGACCTGTAAACAATAAACATGGCAAAACAGAAATGAATGAATAATCAATTAACCAAAAATAAGATTTACACACAAAGAACACCTGTGAGCAGGCTCAGCCATCTTCATTTTAACACATCTGATTACATGTGTCCCTAAAACACACTTTGAGTAGACATTCAGCACCTTGACTGTGCATTTTCTACAGACAGCTTTGCTGCACTTAAGGCGAAGGTTTTCTTGCAGGTCATTCTCCTCTGCTCTTTTAATAATTTAATTATGACTTGACAAAGTTGGATCCCCCCCCCCCCATAATTCCAAGTGGTATTATTGTTTGTGCCGCTTTGACAAAGACAACCCAATCGCTTTCCATTTTCCTCAGTAGATCAACACTATTCTGGAAATAAGACAGAGGAAAGAAGTATGTTGACTGAAGAGGTAAATTGAAATTGTCACAATTTTATACTGAATTTGGGAACAGGCAAAACTGTTGTAATGATGTGCACTGCATTGTAATAATGTTATTGCTTTGCACAAACAAGTAACTACAGCAGGCATTGGCGTCAACATGGAGGGGGGAGTAACGTTAAAAAAAAAACATTAGGAGAAAAAGTGTACGTTTTTTAAATTAATTTAGTCTGAAATGGAGACATGACAGCGGATAGAAATTCTTTAGTATGTGTTGAGAAAAGCGAACTGGGTTGGTAGCATGTTAATGTTTTTACAAAATGAAAGAAACTGCACAGCAGACACAATGAGAACATATTTTCTGTTAGTTGATTTTCATATGAACAAGTAGATCAACCTGAAAGCCAGCGTGACTGGACACTGCTCCAGTATTCTAGCTGTAGCCAACTGATTCCTAGAGGGTATGTGTCCCATTAGCTAACATAGCTAACAAAAAGAAAGCCCTCTCAAAATCAAAAGTGAAGTTTATTCAGATAGTATACTCAATGCAGCTAAAATGTAGTGTATGCAGGTATAAGCAGTGTGTCATCACATTTGCCTGTGCAATATTCCACATCATATAGCTATAAGACAAAAAAAGAGGTCAGCCATCTAGCAAATTATTGTGAACTATATCTACCAATAGCTACAGGGGAAGACAAAAGTGCTATCCTCTTCCCGAGGGCAAAATCCTCTCTCAGACTTTGGTGGGGGGAACCCAGTAGGGAGTGAGTAATTGAACTGTGTGTGTGTGTGTGTGTGTGTGTGTGTGTGTGAGGATAATGCATCTGGTTGTGTACAGAAGCAAATAATTGCCATGTTAATTGGGAGTATATCAGCAACTGAATTGAGACTTACTCACTACTGAATACTTGATGTTGAAATTTAAAAACCACAGAATTTATTTCACTGAAATTTTTGACTTTGAAATACATCTTTCTTCTCCATTTGCTTATATGGAGTTGTGGAGTTATTTGCTTCCATAGTAATGTATTAGCAGTGCTTCAAAAACTGTCCTGATAGATCCTGTGAAATGATATTTGGAAATAATTTAAAAGCTTGTGGTGCTGTCAATGGGTGGTATATCAGCTTTTGTACATCTGACTACAGATTCAAAGCAGAAGATTGATGCTTTGTATGAAATTAAGTTAAACACTTTTAGTTGTTAAAGCACACCTAAAATCATGCTTATAACTTTAATATATAAGCATGTGTAATTTCGGTGTCCAGATAGTGTAGGAAATTTGAGGCTCGGATTTCTCTCACAGTTGTTAAACATATTGTAAATTATTGATCAACAGTGAGTTGAATGAAAGGCATGAAGCAGCTCTCAAAAATGTCAATCCTTTTTTGACATGAAATACAAGGAATACAAACTCAAAAAACAGAAGACAGGTAGGGTTAAGAAAAGTAACTTGGCAACTCATGTCTGTCTCAATAAATCACAGGTATGCACATATTATATTGGACAGTTATTCCACCTCTTTTGCCTCTGTCTCTTTTTTACCAGAAAGCGGACTATCCTCTTATTTTGTTTCTTTTGCACATGCCTCTTTTGATTGAGCTAAGATTGACAAGGGGGATGTATAATAAAAGCTAGATAGGACACCGCTGCTCAGCCTTGTAGCCCATTTTTCCTAGTGGCCACATGCGAACAAAAAAAACCCTGTGGCCCGAAAAACATTTTCCCCAAAGACCACTGTTGTAAAAGAGACCTCTGTAAAACTACTGACAGGACACCTTAAACTTCAAACAAAGACAATTATGACAATTATGAGTTTTTGATCCATGGAGGTTTATGTTTGTAAAACTTTCCTCATGTGGAGAAGAGTGATTTAAAAATCTGTGACGTCACCACAATCTAAAGTTATGGGCCAAACGGGAACTCGCGGGTGGGGCCAGCGGGGAAACACTACTGCGCGTATTCAGTGGGCTGCACAACGTGGAAGCAAACCCAGAAGCTAGAAATTTGTTTTTTTGGCATGGGCACCATTTTAGTCCAGCTCTTATAATACATCCATGGTTGACACACTTCCTTTAAGCTGTAAATTGAGCTTTTATTTTTCTGGGAGATCCTACCCAGTGGCAAACAGAACTGCTTAGTAAAAGCAAGGCTCATAGGGAACCAATGTAAATATGTAAGCCTAGTTGTTTTCACCAAGTGGGAGATCGAAGATGTCAGAAATACCTGAAATTTCCCACTTAAAATTACAAGTCAGAGGTTGATGTAAATGATTTTCCCCACTCAGTTTCTTGTGATTACAGTCTAAAAGATGGGACCTTACAGCAGTATTAGATTAGATTAAGATTGGATTATATATTAACCATACAAACATGAGATAGGTGTCAATCTTCTCATCTAATTCTCATCAATAAAGAATATAAGCACATTCCCCAAGATGTTGAACTTTATCTTTAAGACTGCCGCAAAGCATGCATGACCATAAGACAACTTTATGAGATTTCCATCATGGTGCTTTAAGTGGCCACCTTAAACGCGAAAACAAACCTAGAGACTGGTTTCAGATCAGTCAAATATGAAATGGGAGGGAAAAGGTTAGAAACTTATATGAAGAATAAAGTTGACATTTATTATCTCTGTTCGGTTATCAGAGGTGCTCAAAAATAATGACCAGCAGCAAAACCAGAATGACCAAGTTTGAGCTTTACTGCTGTGCCATTTGGGTACATTTTGATATGGAATGGAAAACACCCCAGGAAGATTTTATTTTATCATCTGAAATGACCCACTTCAACTACCTAACCCCAAAATATTCTGCGTTGTCAGCTAGGGCCAGATGATCAGGCAACCAAATATTATAATTCACTAACATACCAGTACTTTCATCATGACAAAGATGAAATATCATTGATATTCCTTGCATGTTGCATGAAAACCTGCTTTCCATTTTCACAAAAATCATAGTTACTTGAGCTCAATTAATTCATTCATCCCTTAAAATGCATCCTTTTGAGACTCAGTGTTTCTGAAGAGTTCCTGCTATATGCTCTTTGCTTATAAAATTTGTGGCCTTCAAATGCCTTTGCTACACAAATTATTCAATTACTCCTCCTTTTAAATGTGCAAGAGGAGATAGCATTTTGCTGCCAGAGAGGGAGGAGAGAATGAAATTAACCTCAGCTAACTCCCCATGCCCTTGACACTTGTATTATGATTTTCTATTAAAACCCTATCTTTTCCATAATGAATTCAGTCTTTCTACAAGAGAAGAGTCCCAGCATTTGCACAAACTAATTTTTATTTGTGTTCAGGTGAACTCTCAAATGAGAGACCTGCTGACAGTGTGGCACTGAATGCCATGAAAGACATATAAAATATTCGGATTGTAAAATAGAGGTTTTTACACCAATTATGCGAGCCAATGACTTGGTAGTTACTGTCAAATTGAAAACCCTTTTTTTTTAAAGAAAAAAAAAGAAGAAGGATAAACAAACCTAGAAGATAACTCTTGTTACAGCTTGTTGATAATATGGGTATAGAAAATTGACAGTACTTTAAGTGTTTGTGTCAGTGGAGGTGACAAAGCTTGTTGTTTTTCATTTTCATCATTATTCACTGGATTACTTTATGTGGTTTGAATTATGAAAGTGATAATTGATGGCAGTTAGTGGTTGAATGTGTACATGCATGCATAATATTAATATATAATGTGGTTCTTTGTGGGTCAAAGGGTCAAAACTTGGAGTGGGACTCCCATGGAGATTTAAATGAGTATGTGCTCCCAGCTGGTCAAGGAGTTCAGCCCTCCAGAACTCAGAGTCTCAAGTCTCCCTCTCTCTGTCTCTTTCCACCAGCAATTCAAATGGAAGCTAGTGAAACTAGTGTATAGAATGACAGGAAATTTACCAAAGAACGATCACAACAACAATGTTGAAATATTTCATTCACATCATGTGGTACATCCATCCATCCTTAGCTAGCTAGCTAGCTGAAATGAATAGATGTCCATTGTTGATACAGTACATTGTAGCTAGCTAACACCATGTCCTAACTGAATGTGACATGAGCAAGTGTAAACAACAAAATCAGTTTGATTGCTTTATTTTCCATTGGAATGTCCTAACTGGCTCTGAGCGATGTAGCACTGCACAGCCCAATGCAGTGCGCCATTTTAAGCGGAACTTTTGTTGGATGCCCTGTTTCTATTTACTTCCAGTCGCTTGCATTGAAAACACGTGGATGAAGAACAGCTGATTTATTTAGTTGAAATGAGGAGATATTTCTATGATACCTCCTGATTTCCCCCCAGTTACACAATGTGACGTGATAGTCGGATGCTCGCTGGCTGTTAGGACACGGTGTAACAACCGAAAAACAATGTAGCTAGCTGTGAGTTGTAACTTACAACTTCTATATCACAAGGGATCTCAACTGGCCTATGTTCCTGGATGTCGGGAAAACCCTCTTCTGCTTACAGCACTAGCTTAACTCGTGGTTGAAACAGTTACATAGTAAGAAGCAGTCATGTAGTATGCCTTATTGTTTAAACTCAAAAAAAGAAGGTCGTATTTTGTCCATAAGAAGAGACAAAGGAGCAGGATTTACCGTGAGGAGAGGCAGTACTTAGGTGTGCCTTGAACTTTAAGGAGGATGAGGTCCTTGGCCACCCAGAGTCCGGTTGCAAATATCTGTAGCTGCAGGCAGTACCTTCCAGATTTCTGTGGAATAACAGGAGAAAATAAACCACACCAGACACAAATGGTAAAAAGTAGTGGTTGTAATGTGAAGGAAACAGCAAATGATGAGAGTGTTGATGTGGCAGTGCTGGTGCAGGAACACGACTATGACTTTAGTCCTCCAACGAATGAGTGTAGAGTATTGCTGGATGGATAAATGGATAAAAACAGTAGTCACCTAGAGTTGATGACAATTGAAATATTAACACTGTAGATAATTCATCTAAGATAATGTTACACAAACTTGACAACCTAATGTTTGCAATATAAAACAGCATCTAGTATGTGCTAGAAATTATGCTAGTTAGTGGTCAAACTAGGGTTGTCAAAACCAGGGTTACCTACTCAAATCCGAACAGAAGGCACAGAAAATAGGAATGATCTAAGAGTCCAATATGATTGATTCACTTTATATTAGGATGTACATTATTTCATTTTTAAATGCAGCTTTTATTTTAGGCTACTTGAAATAAGAAAAGAACATTTATTCACTATTAGAGTACATATTATTTGTAACATCTGTGTATAATAGAATGCTAGTTTCATTCAGGTTGTTGGTGGTGGTCATATATACTCATTCAAACCTTGTGTATGCTCATGCACATGCACTGGAACATTTCTGGATTTCATGCATTTTGAGGACACAAGATCATTCAAGATAAGTAATGTTAACCAACATTAGAGTATTTGCTGAAGTTATCCAATAGTCTAAACACAATTTTATCATTGTCAATGTACAACAGCAAACAGACAACGTTACTGCAGAAGTTATCATTGATAATTAATGTTAATCTAACTTTGCCTAAGTTACATGACATTAACGTTAGCAAACAATAACTGACAGTCTCCTTGCTTTTGTCTCGTCTGCTTGTCAAGGAAACAATGTATAATGTACAGTATGTAACGTTATATCTAGCTAACATCATTTTCCAGAATCTGAACGTCATTGGGGGTGTTCAGCATTTTGGGACCACAGGCAGCTGTGCTAGACGATGATCAGAACAACTCCCACCTTCAGACCCTGTTAAAATGGTTTCTTCCTGGGAAGGAGACCTTGATATTCCATGAGTGGCAGTCCTTAAAGAAGCACATGCATGGAGGAGGGGTGTTCAAGGTAGGTGAATGATACTGAGATATTACACCATGATCATCAAGATAAACATTATATCTCATTGTATGTATCCATTTATCTTTTTGACAGAATTAGTCATTCTTCTGCAGCAGGATCAAAAGTTTTGATAGCTTACAAATCCCCAAATCCAATGCTTATCACTACACTGAACATACAAACACTTACCTGTAAGTAAATAAACCCAACTCACTTACTTGTAAAGAGAAATCCAAGCAAATCCTAGTACTCAGTCTGAAATATTATAATTGGTCTTTTAAAAAGTCTTAAAAATATTCAATTCAACCTGCAGACACAAAGAAAAAAACATTTCAGACACCAAAAAGCTGATATTGATTGGCTTGTAAATGTGAACATTTATCTGTGAGTGTCATACAGTTTGTTGGGTATAGGCTATCTGCTCCATTTGACTGGCTCTGTGGGCTACTGCACAATTAGAATGTTGGATATAGCCTAGGTCAAGTTCACATAGTCTAATGTTGCTTTTTCGCTTCTCTATAGTCAAAAAGAAGAGGGCTGCCCATGAGCTGTGCAAAAAGACTGCCCAGGAGGAGCTCCTCGACTTGGAGAGGGAGCAAGTGCAGCTGATGAGAGAGCAACCGGCAGTAGAAAAGGTGGATTTTGGAGTGAAATTTGAATTCATGAATGATTATTGTAACAAACAGGAAGCTAGAGGGTGTGACAATTTTGATTTATTTGAAATGTAGGATAAAAAGATGAAAAATAATATATTTTGTTGTGGAAATTGTGTTGATTAAATACTTATTCTTCCTCAATTTAATGTTTTACATCAAAAATGAAAATTCACTGTCTGTCTTTCTAGTCTAATTTACTAGTTACGTATCCTATCTATTGAAATATGATTCTGTAAAGTTGTTTCTGGTGTTTCTGCCAGTCTGCACCATTAATGCCTTCCTCCTCATCTTCAACCAGGGCAGGCATGTTACCTTGGTCTGGAACATTTGCCATCCTGCACTGCAGTGGCTTTTATGAACATAACCACCTTCTCTGGAGCATACTGCAGATATCCACCGCCACCATCAACAACAACGATTATTATTATTATTTGCAGTAGTCATAGTATTAGTATTGTCATCATCATTGCAATAGGGCAGGGCATGTTTGATCAGAAATTATTTGTGTAATATTGGGGGTATAAAGAGTATACACCTTTTCTGGGCCTTTTAATGACTTATTAGCTTAATCACTATTGAGTTATGAGCAAATGTTAAAAACCCCAAACCAGGCCAGAAGTCTTGGTGTAGTCATGACTCAGACCTGAATTTCAATAGCCACATTAAGAGAATTACAAAGTCAGCCTACCTCACCTGAAGAATATATCAAGGATTAAAGGACTTATGTCTCAGCAGGATTTGGAAGAACTTGTCCATGCATTTATCTTCAGTAGACTGGACTACTGTAATGCTGTCTTTACAGTGCTCTCTAAAAATCGATCAGCCAGCTGTACCTGATTCAGAATGCTGCTGCTTGAGTTCCCACTAAGACCAAGAAAGTGGATCACATCACTCCAGTTTCAGCACGTGCTGAACTTTATACTGGCTTCCTGTATGTTAAATAATTTATTTTAAAATACAGCTGTTGGTTTATAAAGCACTGAATAGTTGAGGGCCAAAACACATTCCTGATCTTCTGCTTTCTTTCCCCAAAGGCAAAATTAAACATGGAGAAATGGCGCTCAGTTTTTATGCATCACATATCTGGAACAAACTCCTAGAAAACTGCAGGTCTGCTGCAATTTTCAGTTCTTTTAAATCAAGACTTTTCTGTTTCAAGGTTTTTGATTAATATCTTCTACACTGTAACTTTTACACTCTTGTTTCATCTATCTATTTCAGCTTATTTTTTGTATTTAACTATTTTTAATTACATTTAAATATCTTTTTATATTGCTTATGTTGTTTTTACATTTTGTCTTGATTTCTTTTATGTTTTATGTAAAGCCAGTTGAATTGCCTTGATGTTGAAATGTAGCCTATTGCAAATTAGTCTGGTGATCCCAGGCTTTTCAAAATATGCTATACAAATGAACTTGCTTTGCCTTGAAATGTATAGGGCACTATACCCTCTTCTTTAGAGGCAGTATGCACAGCTCCTCAGAAGTCTCCTATTCTACAGTTAAGACTACACCACAAGTAACGATGTGTCAGCAGTATTTGCCTGACCGTCCTTTCAAGATTCCATGCAGCCTCTCCTGTCTGCTGCGGAACTTCTTATGAGCCACATTATATTTTCTTTCTGCCTGCGTCTGCTCATTATTGACTGGAGTCATCAGATAGGGTTTCAGAGGGCATCCTGAATCTCCCAAAATAAAACGAGCAATACCTCTGGCTCCGCAAGTAAAGACTTGTGAGTGAATGTAGCCCATGCTGTGTCCTAAGAATGTCATGATGCTATCTAAATTGGTTAAACAGTATTTCCTATTAGGGTCTATAGGACTTACCTGGTGTTGAAGACAAAATAATCATTGGTGGATTCAGGTCACTTTGCCACCAAATGCTGAATGACTACATTTTGGTCCCTGATGGCCTGCACATTAATGGCATGAAAACCTCTTTGGCTAACAAAAGCTGGCAAATTGTTTTTACACATCTGTTTGTGTAGAGATTAAAGGGTTCATATAATCTTTTTTGTGATTTTCTGTCATTTATCTACTGTTAAAATGTCAAATGTCTATGTCAAACATGGTTCCAGAGCTGCTGGAAGTCTGCCGTGGGGTAGCTTCCAGGAGCTAACTAATCAGAGCAGAATGGGCTCATCAGGAGGGGGATCTTAAAGAGACAGGAGCTAAACATCCTGTTTCAGACAGATCTAATACAGAACTATTCCATTAAAGCTTTAGCTCATATTCTAATCTGTAGTAGGCCTCCAACGTTGTGGCAGCAGTTTCTTGTTTTAATGTGACACAAAGCCAGGTCCATAAAGACATGGTTCTCCCCGTTTGTGTGGAAGAATTTGAGTCCTGACCTCAACACCATCCAACACCTTTGGGTTGAAAGGGAACGACAAACTACAAGCCAAGCTTTATCACCTAATATCAGTGGCTAATCTGCATCCATGTTGCAACATGTGGTTTAAAGCCTGATATCAGAGGAGTGGAGACTGTTAAAGCTGCATATGGTAGCCCATATTTTTGGAAGTACCTGTTGGAAGTACCTTTGAATTTTTTGGAGCTATTACATATGCCTGAGTGTCCACATACTTTTGTCCATGTAGTGGACACATCATACATTATATAAACATGAGACATAATATTATAATTGTGCTCACTATTATATTATTGTAATGGATCTTAGAACTGTGGACAGAAGGTTGACCGCAGAGTCCGTGGCCTGAGGTAAAGGGAAGGGAGATGGCGGTTGTCAGGTGGGCTAATGGTGCTTGGCGACATAATTACTCTGCACTGAAAGACGGAACAAAGCAGTTATCTGCTTTAACTGTGAAGAACTGCATGAGAAAGTCTGTGTGGCCTCACAATAGGTATTGGCCACACAGACTTTCACAAATGAATGGTTGATTAACACTGGCTGGAGTTCCAGCCAGATCCTTAAGGAGCTGCGTTTTTATTCCTTTTGTGATCAATTTCTATTCAGATCTGACGTTGTTCCTTTCGCCCCGAGGCATCAGGGGTTGTTTCCATGCAGCTGCTCCGACAAGAAGAAGAACTTGACAAACAAGATCAGATTGCACAGACAGACGGGGAATGAGCTGTTGCTATGGCAACCCCCTCTACATAATTTCTCCCCTGAATCAAGATCCGTCATTCGAGATGCAGGTGATGCAGGAGAGTCTGATCCAGTAAGACTTGGGAAGTGACAGACAGACAAGACACTAGTCAAAATGGGTAATCCAGAGTGGGTGTCATGACCTGATGTCATCAGTACTGTATATGCTACCTTTAGGGAACTGAAATAGTTGTCACGAAAGTATCTGATTGTGAGAAAAATCAGGAATGACTCAGCAGAGTATGATACAAAACTACATTTTTATGAATTTACAAGCAAATGATGAGCAGACAGGAATAGACACCTGTATAATTGCACATGTTTGAATGGACAGAAACACATGGAGGGATATCACATGTATACATGAAGATGTCCTCTTTCCTTGTCTTTTTCAGACTCTCACATGCACACGATAATATTACATTTCCTCAGTTCTCTGTCTTTGTACTGTAAGCTGCAGTAATTGAGACCCCCACATGCTCTCCTTGGATTTGAGCTGTCATCTACATCCATTTTTTAAGCCCATGCAGACAATTTCTGTACGTATAATGAGCCTCATGCACCCTCTACTTCATTATTATCCTCCCCCCACCCTCAAGTGTCTCTCCTGTCACAAAACTGTCTTTCAAACCTGCATATCTGTAGACAAGCACTGAACCTGAATTCAGCATCAATAAATGCACCATGCACAGTGTTGACGTCACTGGCAGCGGCCAACATTACTGGATGTAATGCTGTTCCACCAAGAGACGTGGATTCCCATAGAGACATTGGGATATGTTTTATCTGTAATGACAAGTGGAATTTTCAGTTGCTTGCAAGTTCCCTGTCTTCATTAATGAACACCTTTGAATTGTTGTTTCTGTTTTCCCATAAAAGGAAACAAAACAAAACACTTGCAAAAGTCTCTGCTTTGATTTATTGATGGCTATGAGAGCAAATTGATGTCACATATTGCTTGGATGAGGCTTTTGTCACAGCCTTCAGAAGAATATAAGAAGACATTTCACAAAATGGTAGGTAGGTGCCCACTGCATTATGGGTAATGTTGGATAATCAAAGTCATATTTATGTCAAAGCAGAGAATATAATATAGGTTCAGTATTACCCAGTGGAGGCGATAGAAAACATGCATCAAGCTCTCTGTAGACATCTGTCACTTGGATTCTGTAGAAACCAGGCATGTGCAACTGCATGGTATTAAGAGTTTGAGTGAGCTCCTGCCTGCTCGCTACAGTTTAGATTGAATGGATGCTAGGCTTAGGCCATTTTTACACTGACAACCCACTGTGTTGCAGGGATGGATCATCAGTCAACCCTTCTCTCTCCTACAGGGCACCATCTCTCTCTTTCACTTTCTCCTCTGCTTGCTCTCTTTAAGAGGAAGGGATGTGCTTGGGATGCACAAGCGGGGAAAAAAAAAGAAAGTCTGAGCCAAAATAAATGTTGATCCTGGCGCAGAATCATCTCCGATGCTGGTTGGAGGATGGAGGAAAAACACACACTTAAGGTGGAAGAGAAGAGTGGAGTGTATTGCATTAAATACCCCAGGGACTGTTGCCTGAGCAAACGGCTGCTTACATAATACCTGCTTTAAACAAGAGGCAGGAGCACTGAAAATGTGAGAAAGCTGGTAGGAAAACAAGTCATGCAAGACTGAGGTGACACAGCTTGTTTAAAAAGTCCCATAACTTGAATTTACTGTTTGCTAAGCTCCATTTTCCTTAGTTAGTTACTGTTGCTACACCTGTCTAGCTTTCATTTCTTGCACAGCACAGATACAGTTTACAATGATAACGGGTGCAGATTTAACGCTCATTTTTTGTAATTTTGGATTTCAAACAAAGGGAAAGCAGGCTTCTCATTTCTATCGGTGAAACCAGCGATTTTTGGATAGAGTTGCAGGGGTGTAAACTTCCTTAAATTCAACAGAGCAGGACAGAGCTGCTAATGTACGTCTGCATTCTGATAGGATACAGGACCAGTTTCCACCCAGTGAGGAAATACTACACAGTCAATGTGTTCATTTAGAGTGGGCTTTTTTCTAATGCAAAAAAAAGTACAAAATGCCCCCCACCCTCGAAAGTGACACAGGGTTAGGTTACTACAGAAGGTAGAAAGCAAGTTTAGCTGGATATGCTCTTTATCGTTGAAAGATGCTATTCTGTGCTGTTCTTACTAGAGCCCAATGCACACTGCTTCAACTTGTGGAGAAATCTAAAGGTTAACAGACCTGCCGTGCTTTGTTTAGGGGTTTAGCATCAATAGCAATGCCGTTTTGACCCTTGTTTTTATCCTTACCACTGTTTTCTAAGTGAGTTTAAAGTGGTGCACCAGCAATTTAGTATACTACCACATACTGGAGGTTCACAAGAGATGTATATAAAAAAGAATGGTAAAAATCCAAGAAGCTGATGTCCTCATTTAATTCCCTAGTACACTCAATAGCATCTTCAACATCTTTAAAACTCAACACAATTTGGTTGTAATGGTGGATTTCTCATAAATTTGCGATCCCAAATCGAAACTGAGATAACCTTGATGCCATCAGTATATCATCAGCAGGCACAGGCTGAGGTCCTGGATTTTGACTTGCAGCGACCATTTTTATATACGTTCCCCTCAAGTTTTGGACCTTAGACCATGTTTAACATAGACATCCAACATCATAACAGTATGAAAATAACAAAAAAATCACAGAAAGTGTGATATGTCCCTATAAAAATGGCAAGTAAACTGACATTTATGTATAAAATTAGTGGAATGCTCCTTTAAATGTGTGAGGTTTTTTTTTTTAGGCAGCATATACACAGTAAATCACCACACTTCCCCTACGGAGTGTTTCTGGCTATTATCTCCTTCCAGATCCATAGTGACAAGCAACATTAATTATGAAGTATACCAATGAGCCAAAATTCACACTACAAATAGGAGAATAATTATTTGCTTCATCAATATTCAGTCCACATTTTGTATTAAAACGCTGAACGAATGAATTTAGTGATTGTGTAGAAACAGATACAACACTGAGAAAATCAAGTTTTATGATAATGCAGTCGAGGGTGAGGGGAAAAAAAAGTAAACAAGTCTGTTATTTTAGAAGTTTTTAATTAACTACTTTTTCCATCTAATCAGGCTGTCTGTGGCAGATGTCACATACTGTAAATTAATGTAGAGAATATTAAGTCTTTCAATAATTAAAGGTCTGTTGATTTACAACACTTTTCCTATATTGTTTTGGTGTATTCAACAGAAATATGAAGGACTATTATGGACTTAATTGAAATCAAGTACTCTGTCTCTGTTCTAAAACAGGCCAGTTAATGTATATATAATTCAAATGAAAAAGATCACTGCTCAGCATACACATTCATATTTATACTGGCATTAAATATTTATCACGCTCAAGAAGGGAAAACTATTTTGAAGCTGTAATGCATCAAACTATACAAAATTGCAGCCTACTTTTTCCTCCTGACATTTGCAATAAAAATAATCATGTCTTGGCATTTGGAAATGTGAATCTTAACTCCTTTCTTGGATCTACTGTGGGCTCGGCAAATTCTTTTCTATCCTCTTTTGGCTCAGGCAGCCTGACATTGTACGTCTGAGCTACTAAACGAAGCAGCCAACACAGCATGCAAACCCAGTTCAGTGCTGAGGCTTCTGGAAATGGCATTCACTTTCCTTGCTTGAGAAGACAAGAAATGATTACTGACTTGTAAACTTAATTTATATGTAATTTCTTGGTTGTCTTAAGAAGAATATTAGTGCCAGCAGAGACTGTTTATGAATAATTCTAAAAGGAATTAAACTGAATATTTCATCCCCGCATTGAACCATGTAAAAAAAAAAAAAATGTAAGGGAGAATATAAAAACTAAATATAGCTTATATCAGAAGCCATGGTAATAAAGGCCTTTTAGCTTTTTTTTACTTAAATAAATAGTGTGTCTTTTCAACAGTACAACTCAGCTTAAATTTTATTTTATTTAGAGCTGCATTATTGATTTTTTTTTTACCACTTGGGGCCAGTGAAATCAACTGTAAACACAACACTGTGAAATTACTAGTGCTAATGGTGACCATGTTAGCAAAAAACACCTTTTTATATGTCCAGAAGACAGATTGAATTATTATTATTATTTGGAGTCATGTTTCAGTTCATTTAACCAGTGTAAGAACAATATGTATGTAAGTAACTTTATTTATATGACACCTTTGAAGAGCAGAGACATCACAAAGTGCTACGCAGAGGAAATAAGGCATAAACATACATATAGATAATAAAAACAATAAAAAACAATAAATATAAAATAGAAACATTACACAAAGTCAAGTCTGAACAATCCAGTCAGATACCTGACCATGCACAGCTCCATAGGTGATCATAATAAGGGCATTGGATTCTGAATTTGATGGGGAGCCAGTTGAGAGCAATCAGAATAAGTGTCACATGGGACCTTTTGGAGGACATGGTCAAGAGTTTAGAAGCAGCATTTTGGACCACTTGTAAATGATCCAGGGATGTTTTGCTGAGGCAGGTGAAAAGGGAGTTACAATGGTCCAGATGGGATGATATAAAAGCATGTATTAAAATTTCCATCTCAGCTTGAGACATAATAGGCCTCAGCTTTGCAATGCTTCTCAGCTGGAAAAAACAAGAGTGAATCAGACACTTGATATGTTGGTCCAGAGTCAGAGCCTGGTCTATAGTGACACCTAGATTTCTTATGGGGGATTTCATCAACAAGGTAAGAGACCCAAGACCATTCATTATGTTAGGGACAAGACTAGTAGGGGCTAGTTTTTTCGGCATTTAGCTGTAGGAAATTATCTGCCAATAATTAATCTAATTTTTGCTTATTTTTTAGTATCCAACGACTTCTCATGGAAATATTCACCTCTTTAGCTGCTAAAGTCTCCCCATATGTAGCTTGCAGTTTGTCTGTTAGCTGACTGGTACTGGGCAGGTAGTGTGCAGTCAGTTTATCGGAGCTTTTTCAGTGAAAAGATCATTTGCAAGCCAAAACAATGAGCTAAAGGTGGCTAAAAACCTCTGTCTGACTTGGGCAGTAAGTTCACTACAAGTGATCCCTTTCACATTAAACAAAGTCATTTGATCCTTTGTTACTACAAAAAATATAGGTTAGTGCAGCTTTAACCTCAATGCAGCAATGTAAAGTGGACAAATTCCTGAAATGATAAGGATGTAACTACAGCTAAGAAGTAAATATGATAAAAGTGCCAGTACACAATTCAGTGTTTTTGCTTTGATTCATGGATAAAAACATGCATTTGCAATACAATCTCACACAAATCTCCATATTTATACCTCTAAGAAGATGCAACTTTCATTTTCCCTTTTACTTTCACGGTTGAGTTCAATTCAGTTTTGTCACTTTGTTTTAAAAGTCTGGTCCTTGAAGAATGTGCCATACTGCAGAAAGCACATCTTTAACTTTCCTATCGTAGACTTAAACAGTATCATTAGCGTCCAAATGGCATCAAGCAGATTCCTGACATTCTAACTGCATTGAAGGAATGCTTCAGAGAGAGAGGGCCATCCTCGAGCTATCATTATAGCCTACGTCCTGTTTTACAAATGTGGAAAAGATGCTGAATGAGGACCACAGTATTAAAATGCATTCAGCAGATTTGTTTCTCGTCCCTAAAGCTGTGTCTCTGTGTCATTCAGCAACTAGCAAGCTGCACTGAGATTTACTTTCCTAAACTGCAAAGAGAAGTGTGTGCTCTGCAGCTAAAGGCGCCGACCTTGCCTGAACCCCCAATCACGTAATTTTTTTTTAGGAGTGTGACACGCACTTTAAGCATCAGTCCAAGTGCTACAGCATTTTCACTTAGTCCATACTGTTCTCAGCAGTCTCTCCTAGGAGCTCCTGCTTCGATCCGGTTTCTTTTGTGCTGTGACTTCTGTGAGGGAGCTGTGATACACAGCGGTGCATAAGCAGCCAAACTTGGCATGAAAGTCAGTTTGAGATGTGTCTTACAGGAAGAAGAGCCGTCGATTCAGCTGTCTTCACTGGCATCTACCAATAACAAAGGCACAACACATACCAGCTCCGATTTCATCTTTGGTGTTTCAAGCAATCATTTGAATGAAAGACAACACCTGACAGCCTCTGCCTCAATGGTTTCATTCCTAGAATTGCACAGTAAAATTTTGTTCTCAGGTAAAGTTTTTGCCTCGTTTTTGTGTCTTAGAGGCAGAGTTAACTTTTCATGACTTTTCTTTTAGCTTGTTGATGTAGAAAATACTTAACATTACAAGCGGCTGAAATTCCAGGGGCCTCAGAGAAAGAATATTGTGAGGCTGTTTTCTGTGCATGTGTATATTTTTATGCCTCCATGCTGATGACGATATCTCAGGAAAATCTTAAAGGAGTTTCTTCAAATTTGGTACAAATGTCCACTTGGACTCAAGGATGAACTCAATAGAATTTGGTGGTCAAAGGTCAAGGTTACAGTGACCTCACAAAGCACGTTTTTGGCCACAACTCAAGAATTCATATGCTAATTATGACAAATGTCTAATAGGATAACACTATGAAGAGATGACATTTTATATCCAAGAGGTCAAAAGTCAACTTCACTGTGATATCTAATGTTCTGCAAAAACACTTTTCTGGCCATTATTCAAAGCTATAACTCAGGAACAGAAGGGGAGACCATACTTCACATTTGGTTGGATACTGAATTGGTGACACTAATATTGGGTGCCACCTTGAAACTGTGGTGATTTTATAGATCTTTTGTGCTGCCAGATTGAAGATGTGTGCGAGGCATCCACATTTTAGAATTTGTAGCTTCTTTGTAGCAATATCCATATCTCAAGCATTGTCAAAAACACTTTTCTGGCCATTAATTAATGCTATAACTCAGGAAGAGAGGGGGAGATTTTAACCCCCTGTACAGTCATCATGAACAGGGAAATTGGCTATAGAAACTGAAACAGTTTTTTGTACCAGGCTGTGAACATGTTTATTTCTGCTTTAAGTTGTGTATTTTAACATGGTGGTCTATGGGGATTGACTTTCTTTTGGAGCCTCAAGTGGCTATTTGAGGAACTGCAGTTTTTAGCACTTCCTCGTTGGCTTCATTTATCAGCCCCGGAGTTTACCGCTTGCTACATACACATAATAGCACGTTAGCACACAGTAATTAACTGGAGATTAACTCTTGAAAATAAACTTTTCACTAATCCAGAGCTCAGGTATTTTTTGGTGGAATGTCTGCAGTTATAAATTACCAGATTTAAGGCTGTAGGCCAAAACCTAATCTACAGTACTAGTCAAAACGTCGGACACACTTTCAACTGGTACTGCATGTTTATTACAAAATAAAAGCACAAAAATAAGTCTAACTGTTGGGTCACAATGAGCCTTCAGAACAGCTTCAGTGCTGCTGGTTATAGATTCTCCAAGTCTCTGGAAATTATTTCATACATTTTCATACACAAACCTTTCAGTGACTCCGTGTTCCATGTGGATTGGAGCATTGTCATCCTGGAGGAGACCACTCTCTTCAGGATAGAAATGTTTTATCAAAAGAAAAAGGTTATCATAGAGAACAAGTTTGTTTTGACTTGCAGTGACCTTTCCCTCTAAGACAAGCGGATCCAAATTATGTAGCATAACAAAGCCACCAAATTCCCCCACTGTGACGGTTGAGTTCAGGCCTGTGCCATTCTTTTGGAGTATGCCACACATAAGCTCACCCATTGGTCAGGAATATGGTGAAAGCTGACTCATCTAAACATCTTTCCACGCGTCCGTAGCCTTGCAGTTTGCACAACTGAACTTTCATATGGTAATTTGTCTTTGTAATGAGTCACTTAGATCTTTTCCTCTCGTCATTGTGATCCAAAATTGAGGTCAATTGGTTCTGCTTAGCATTTTATACATGTCACAGAGCATGATGGGATGTTAATTACTTAATTGTACCAAGCAGTAGGCCTGTATGAAAGCATCGGCAATTATCATGTTGTCACTTCAATTCAAGTTTAAAGTTGCACTAATCAATGTTCTTATTGCAACAAAGGATAAAAAAAACTGTAATGTGAAAGGGGTCACTTGAGGTGAAGAACCCACAGACAACCATCACATTAACCTGCAGTTCCCCTCAGTACCTCAGTGTTTTTCAGCTCATTGTTTTGGTTTTTCACACCACAGCCCTTGCTGTTTTAGTTGATTGATTATTTCCATCAGCGGGGAGCTGTTTCACACAGCAAGAAAATAAAGCTAGCAACTAGCTAGTGAATATATACTGTACATGCTGCTTTTAGTTGCTAAACAGCCAAACATTCTACTCAGAATTAGGTGGAAACCAAAACAAAGCTAAAAGGAGAGTGAACATTGGACACACATCCATTAGGTGGCCAGAAACATGACTCTAAATGAATGCTCATGTTGCTCTGTCTCTGTTAAGTCTATGAACATTCTCATTCATCCAGGTCATAGTTATTTCTAGGCAAACAATTGATTCGATGGACTTAGATTTGCCTCTTTCGTCATAACTTTATATCATGTAACACTATGTCAGTGCTATGTTTACAGCTTGTTCTGCTGCACACAAAGGGGAAGAAATTCGTCTTTTTCATTTATCACTCGTCTTTATATATATATATGTACAAAAGCATCTCAAAAGTCAGAAAAGCATCTCAAAAGAAAACATCGTACACCACAACATTTCAGTGCCCAATAGTTATTTAGGAGGGAAATATACATGAAGTTTCAGTATGTAACTTACAATAAATATGCCAAACTATACAATGGAATCACTGCTAAATAGAACAATATGACTATCTAAAACAATTTAAAAATACTCTTGAGCTTGAAACATAAAATTCAAGTCAGATATCAAGCCTTAGGATGCACAATTTTATAATGTTAACCTACCTCACAGCTGCTAACAGAGCTGTCTACCGAACTAGAGGCATGGGTGGTTTTGGTCACACACACTGTATTGTAGAGGGTAATGTAGTCAGCGAGTGTCCTCTGAAATACAGCAACATAAGCCTCTATGTGCCTGTGTATAAGCTATGTGTGTGTGCTGCATCTTTAAACATTTGTCAGTGCTCGTTCCATGGAGCTTGAAAACCAGCCTGGCACTGACCACGACGAGGTCACAGCCCTGAAAGAGACGGCCCCTCGCTCTCTTCGGGGACCGCAGTCACAGCTGGTGCCGCTCCAACGGCGTTCACACACCGATGATTATCCACTCGGGGGTCATTGTGCTCCACATCTCTCCCCTGGCCCGGCAGTCCGTCACGGTCACAGCTGGTCACACATGGGTGATTCAGGGCTTTTGCAGTGTTGATAAGCATGCTGTGGGAGGTGCTGACAAGGTGAAGGGTAGCCTACTTGTGAGTTTCATGGTGGCTTTAAATAGAAAATAAGTATACCATGTGCAATCATGTCACGCAAACTGTAAGTTTTTATGTGTTTTGACAAGCATTATGGGACATTTGAGGGAGAATATATACAATTTTGCACTAAATAATTCATTTGAGGATTGCACAAACCTGTTGACCAACTGTGGTGAAATTTCTAGCTTTCAGAGATTACTTCAACTTCTGTAGTTCATCCTAGAACATGCTATAAATATGCTGCATGATCTTAAGTGGAAAAAAACATTCACAGACATTATGCAACAACTTAATAAATACCAATAAACTCCCCCAACACACAGCAAGAGACCATGCCTCCTCCCTCTAGCTCATTAACTTCAAGGAAGAGCTTTACAGGTTTTCAGCTGGGTGTGGTGGTGGCCATCTGCTCCTTCTATCTTAATCGCTAAATTGATTTCATTACTGGTATAATTGGATGGCTTTGATGAGTCTCTGAAGACATTCAAATCACCTGAAGGGCTGGCGTTACTGCAGGCTGCTGAAGGATTATTGTTTCCACATAATGTTGGTTCTTTTATGAATAGAAGCATTACTGTCCACGTAATTAGGAAAAGGTAAAATGAGGATAAAATACAAAGATTTTATATAAGCAACGTCTTAAGTAGTGCAGGTCCAGAATATTTCAGATATCAGTAAGTTACTGAAAATGCAAATTTTAATATTAAAGTCCAGATGAAATGAAAAATGCCTTTTTAACCGCTTTACATCACATTCCTAGTCATATTGTGCACCCATTTAACAATATATGCCAAAAAAATACAAAAAAATCTATTTGTTTGCACTCTTGTATCAAAATACGATCATGTTTTCTTCCTGTAACACATGACATGACATGCACTTATGTAGGCTTGAACGAACCAATTTCAACCTCTAATATGACATCCACCCATCAATCAATCAACTTTTAGCAGCACAGAGCTGAGATTTGTTATGATAAGCCCACTTTTCAACGTGCAAATGAAATTCCTCCCAATGTTATGTCCCTCTTGTCTATCCTGTTTCACTTGGAAATACATCATGATACGGACTCAAACATGTTTGTTAAAACGTAAATAGGTATACCCAAAAAATAAATGTGACTGTCCATGCTTCAAATGTTTATGTTGCTTGATTTTATATTCCTTCACAAGTGAGAGCATCTGCAAATAGAAAAACAAACCAAGACAGTCTTAAACTCATACACACCATGTCTAAAAGCTTGAATATTGATCAGGTAGCCCCCTGGATCTATAGGGGTGGCCAGTGTTACAAAATTAGGTTCAGATCTGACAGCAATTAATAATCAATCAATACTGATATTGATGCATTTTACATCATGTAATGCAATGCACCATTAATAGGCTTAAGACCACTCAATGATTTACCAAACAGAGTATTCCACTGATTTAGAATTGCAGTCCTTTAATAATGTCAGACCCACAATGGACACTCTAAAAACAGAGTATCTAAATCAGTGCAGCAGAACCAGAGATATCTTCATTTTTATTTCCATGCATTCTTTTTTCCTGTCAAAACCTGGCTCCTACATTACCCACAATGCAGCTCAATTCACTCAACTATACAGATTCAGGTGTGTTGTGCTAGTGGCTAATGTAGCCTTGAGCCAGTAGTGTCAAGCCAAGATAAGGAGCAGGCTACAGAGGAGTGGTATGCTCACTTTTTTCTAACTCCACAACCCCAGATTTTCTTCATTTTCACACTTGAGACTAAAAGCTCTATACAACTTCCCCTTTAATCATATGTTTGTTAAATCATAAAACAGTTTTGATTGGTAAATGATTCTTGTGGGCTTTTAAAATATTCAGTTGCAGGATATATTTAGCTGATAACTCATGAAATCATTAACTGTTCTTCTTCTGTCTTTGCTTTTGTTATCTAAAATCCTGGTTTGCATAGCAGTTCTTCAGCACAGCACTTGTATTTCTTGTGACTTATATACAGTATGTCCCTGATGTCAACTGCCTTTTTTACTTCAGTGTGATTTCTCATGTTCCATATTACACTGTGAAAATATTTCTGCACCTTTGGTTGATGCCTCCTCTAATTGTCTGTCAGTTGCTTGCTGGTTGGAAAATAATGTAAAATATAGAAGCCAAGCCATCAAACACACAAACAGGGTGTGTCATGTTTATATTAATAGCTGCAGTCTCATTGTTAGAGTTAAAATATATGCTTTTGTACCATGACAGTCTTGCCAAAAAAACAAAAAAACAAAAATAAAACAAAAAACACCTGGCTGCAAGAAATCAGCAATTCTGGAAAAGTGAGAAAGATAACAAGCACATTGCTGTTATGAAGACGCAACCAAAGTCACACTTGTCAAACTTTTCTCACCTTATGTTAAAAGTATATTGGGATACAGCAAAGCAACTATAGCACACCTCCATCAATTAGTTTGTGCATTTCTTCAGTTTCTCCTTAGAAGAACTAATTTTTTCCTCTGAAACTATACAGCCATGGCAGAGACTGTGATGGATTCCCATTAACAAGCATGAACAATACTTGAGAAAGTCAAATAATATTCATGAGTGTCTTGATGGGTATAATCACAGCTCAGTGTGTTGTTAGCCAGGATCATTTAAAGGGAAAATAACTTGCCTGTCATCATTTTTGTGAAAGTGAAAGTGATGAAGAGCGACCAGAGGCCTGTTCCACAAAGCAATGCTATCAGTAAACACAAGTTTATTTCAGTGTGCTTCCAGAAGGAACTTTTAAATAAATTGAAGCTGATGAAATGGTGTTCCTAAGATTTTGTCCACTCTATTAGCATACATGACAAAGGCAAAATATTAGGAACGCTTTTCAATATAATGCACTCCAGTACACTCAAAAATCATGAAAAAGAACATACAGCACTTACTAATAAGCTATAGAGAAGTGAAGTAAATGTGTTCCTATAATGTTAAGTTGGTGTAGTGGGTGATTCGCTCAGACATACACAAAGGGTTGAGGTTTATAAACATGATAAAAGCAGGATTACCCACCTGGGCAAAGCAGGCTACTGTTCTGGGGCCATAGACTCAGACAAGTGGCTGATTGGCTGATTACACTTTTTTTTTTAAATACACTTTTTTCATTTGAACTTCATCACTTTACTCATAGGGATATAGGGAGGCTGTTCCAGCTGCAACACATCCACACTGCTAGACAATGGTATTATACAACACACTATTGAACGTTATGCAACACATTATAGGAAGTCATCAGAGGAAAGCCGTGATGTAAGTTGTATTCTTAAAAGTAAAGAAGCTGAATATGTGATAAATATCAGATTCTGTACCAGCGCTAAAAGCATACAGTACGGTGTAAAACAACTGGGACAAATTAAGAGAGCTATTTTCACACTTCCTGAAAGGACATTTTGTCACATTGCAAAAATGGACATTTTAACCATCTGCTCCCATTTGTTTCTGTATCTTAAATGTCAGATATAAAATTAAAGGAATGGAAACACTGAAAAAATTCCACTTTATGGACGCTGTAAGCTAAAAGAGCCTTATTATCAGGCTGAAAGACATTTCTACCACAGCATTTCCATTATGTTATGGCTATTACAGTGTGTCCCTAGTACACATCAAGTGCCATATTCCAGAAATGGTAGCACTGATTAGAAACAAATAAGCTACTTTAGCAGGGTTCTGTCACATTTCAAGTTGTTTAATTTCATATTGCATGTCAGTTGATAGTTATAATTTTTAGATTGGATTACATATTAATACCATTTAGGGTGGAAGAGCCCATTTAAAGATCATATTAATGTATTTCTGTTGCATTAGCCAGTTCTCTGTGAAGAGACCATCTTTGCTAACTGAGCTCATAGGAAAAGCCTTTATTTCTGTCTTTGCTCTTCTCTTCCTTTGTCAGAGGTGACAAAAAGATATATGAAATACACATGAAATATAAATCAGCATGGATCTGTGGAGGGCTGAAGGCTTTGAAGGAAATATCTTATTTATTATTATTTTTCAGACCAATATTGTGATTAAATTGTGATTATATTATTACTATAAATTTAACTAATATTTGTACTGAGCATTATCACAAATTTCATTCTATATGAATACAATCACATCAGAAAAGCGTTTCAATCAAGAGACACAAGTGAATTAAGCCAAGATCATTTTTTTATTATACAGGTGATAAACAGATGATATTGATGACTAGTCTTGTCAAAAGTCTTTGGCACTTAGACTCTACACGGAGACTTTGTAATTGAGGACCTGAGCAGCAGCAAAATAAATCCCCCCATGAAGTCCAGACTGTTTGAAAAATAAAACTACAGATATATGCAAAAGATGGTCTTCGTTACTGAACTTTCTCAAAGCTCCATTTGCTCGTTGTTGAGGGTCCTTTTGCTTTTAATCCACTCATTCAGAGAAAAGTTAGGCAGGTGTACAAAATTATTCTTAACTACCACAGACACTACATTGATAGCGCAACCAAGGCAGCTGTGGCGTAATGTCAACAATTCTTCAATTTAAGTGTAAGTATAAGGTTTCACTTTGCTAGGTGTACTATATTTTTTAAAATTAGTTCAGAGTTTATGGTTGGCACGGGTTACCATGGTTACACGTCTCCAACTGCAAAGAGGTGCTCAGGAAGTGACATGCAGCTCAGTGCGTCCAGAAAGATGCATACTATCGTTTATTGACACAAAAGTATGTTGAATGATAGTACACATATAGCATATGTAATGCATACCCAGATAGCAAAATTACTGTCCCATATTTGGCCCACACTTGTCACTTCCATATGGCCCACATACCGCATGGAATGATGGCACTTGGGTGTTTGACCAATTTTAAGGTTTTATTATATTTTGTTCCTGAAATCCACCTTGGATCTACTCTTTTGCTGGGATCAGGATAATCCTAATTTTTTGGATCCAAATCCTATGAAAAAGTTTTGAAGAGCACATACTGAAGGTTTGATTCAGATCTAATCTGATTTCAGAATCCTTTTTTTCTTTTGAACAACACATTTTTGAGATTTGATCCAATCCGATAGCTGAAATCCTATCAGATTACTTTTGAACAGCTGGTGTTTAAAAAAATCCTTTTGAGCGTTAAGATTAAGATTCAGTCAGTGAAATTTATGAATATCCCTTATTATACAACACAGCTGAAGTCCCAGTTCTCCCCTGGCTAATCCTAGGGATAGGCTCCTCATTTGACTCAGATGAAAGGCAAATGGGGTATCATTAACAAGGCAACAAATTGTAGCACAAAGCCCATGCATGGCTCACTGCAGCACAGACACCTCCTCTTTGAGGGAAAATACCTCAACAACACTAAACCTCTGCACGGATTATGGATATCAGTTTTTCCTGTGAACTCCAGTGGATCTCTAATGCAAGACTTCCTTTGGGAATTGCACGCCTTTGTGTGTCTGTATTTGTTGATGAGTACTGTACAACAGCTGGAAATGTGTCTTGCACATAAAAGAGTGTCAGAGTTAATACGGTGCCGCATGCAAGCAGGTTGGGGCTATAGGGGATAAGCCTTTAGAGAAGCGTGTGTTTTACTGTGCCTATTTATCCTAATGGGTTGAACCCTCAGGGGAGAGATTTACAGGGCTTCCCTGCAGCAGCCACTGCTATGGGGAGAATGTGAGCCATGACACCAGTGTGGTCAGGAATTCAGCAGCTAGAATATGATAGACAGGCAGTTAACAGCAGGTCAGGTGGTATAGTGCCAATGTTGCTCCATATACTAATGAGAAAAACAGTGTGAATTATTTTGTGTGACGAGTGTTTTCCTCCTTGTTATGTGTGTGTTAACTATCCCCAGGGTGTGATCCTGTTATCACACATGCCCACATACATCTACATTTATGGACTAATATTCATGTTTATATTCCCTGCATCTCTCATCACTTTCATTTTATTTGACATGTCAGAGGTTCAGTTATATGAAGTGTACTTGTCTCAGTACTGATGTCACTATTAAAGCTGCAGCGGGCAACCTTGTCCTCAGCATTCCTGTCTCCACACAACACAGTTACTGTCTGAAAAATTTGAACTTCAGTAGCCTCAAATCTTGTAGGGTGATGTCAGTAAGCTGAACACAACACAATCATTTTGCACCAAGGGCAGTCTGTGATTGCTTCCAAAGGGACACCAAAATGACAAAAGAGGCAAAAGATCTGTCAATGCTGAGTTCAAGACAGAGCTGTCTGTTTTTTTCCTTTATATTGGAAAACAATAGTAGAGACTGACATGAAATGTGGAGCAATAGGGGGGATGACACACAATATAGGGAGAAGGGACATTGTGATTACACGTCTTCGACCTCTAAGGCCCATTTGAATTGATTCTGAATTTTACTTTTGATTATAGAAGGGATTTGGGGAAACAGGGTGCATGTACACTCTAAATTTCAGTGAATGTGATGCTCCTGTCTACTGCAGCCTCACTTTGGTATTCAAGGTATGGACCCCACGTAAATGTTATGCATAATGCCACATTAAACAACCATTTGGTTAGATTTGCTTGTTTTAGCCCATTAACTATGGTTTTGCCTGCTATTAACAAGCATTTTCTAACTCATATGGTTATTTTGTCAGTTGATTTCTAACATTCGAAGCAGTCAGTGTTTCAGTTCATGTCAATTGTGATGATTAACCTTTATCAACCAAATTTAATCTTATCTACAATCTGATTTTTAAAGCACTTAATTCATTTTGTGGAAATTTGTTGTTTTTAAGTCCATGCTGCTCCCACGTATTCCAGGACCCAGAAACCAACCTACCCCTGTCAATTATTTTGAGGTAGTTGGATTAAACAAAGGTTTATTGAGGAGAATATGCAATATGTGAGCACCATATAAACTAAGATCCTTAAAAGTCTTAAAACTAGATTTTGATATAGTAACTTCCATAAAGAGCAACTTACAGGAATGGTGCAATGTTTTGGGAAATACACTTAATGAATATCCAGAAAATATTAAACCAGAAAAGGCAAAGAAACGTTTCTTTTCTGTCTGTTCAAGAGTTCAAGAAAAAATCATGTGAATTAAGTCACTTAATTTAAAGTTTACTGTTAAACAACTAAGTCGTAGTGTTCCTTTATATGACAGGGGGACTTTTGTGTCTCATATTGTAACTATATTACAATATGACAGTAACATAAAAAAGAAATAAAGTTGACCTGTGATGGATTGTCACAACAACAACAACAAAAAAAAACCAACTGACAGTATACTTAAAAATGGTCATTTGTGAGGTAGAATACAGTGTATGCTCTTGGCCAAAAACACATAAGCACTGGTGTGGTCTTTGAGGATACAACTTTATAACTTTATATTAGATATACATTTGTAAATTCATCTGAAATCTGTGAGGGCCCAGTTTTAAATGCAGATAGACTCCAGTTCCTGATAGCTGCTGTCTTAATGATGGCGTGCCAGGGAAACATAAGACTCATCATCTTTAATTCAATCCTGCCATGAGCTGGACAGCTGGAGGCACAGTTAACACCGCCTGTGTGCCTTTTCCTGCTTTCTCAAAACCCTCCCCACTCGCCCTCCACCCACGCACCCACACACACACTCCAAGGTCCACAAACCTTTAAGTGAGCATAATGAGCATGCCTAAAACGGCAAAAAAGACTGTCTGTGTAGAATGATGGGCAGACCACAACACTGTCTGCTTTTTCATAATTTGTCAACAAGCAATAGACTTGGATATCATAATGATCGCTTTGTGTAATTACTCTCTTGCAACAGTGCCAAGGATATGTATGTTTTGCCAAAATCAATATGATCATGGTGATGAAAATGCTGTTTGCCTGCAGCAGAAAGAATGGATTTGTAAAGGACACATTTCTCTTATTTCCCATACAGAGAAACAAACACCATAACAGAAGGTCAATAGAACATTCATGATACTTGAAATTGTGTTCCAGCAGCAAGAGTAACACAACAGCTAAGAAGTCCATACATCATATACAGCTAGAAAAACATTCCCTGAGGCTGGAAAACATATTAACCCGTAATAGATACCAAATAAAGAATGATAACCCACTTAATGACTCGTACTTTTCTGGTTGTGAGCAGTGGCTGTAGTCCATGTTAAAAACAGGCTTTGTCTTGTTGATGACAGCTATATTGTTTACTGCCAGGTGAAAACCAATTATTAAAAAGTTAATGTCATGTTCATGTCTAAGTGGTCTGGTTTAATAATGTGGAATCATGTTCGGCCAAGAGGAAGGTTCATTAACCTTTATTTCTCATTTTATTTCTCATCTTTTTCTGGATTAGATGGAAGTTTAATTTCCCTGCTGAATTTGCTGTCTCGCTGACCTTTATCTGAAAGTATATAACCTTACACTTATCCCATTTTACCATTAGGACCATTGACAGGAGCTGAATTTCTTTGATTGTATCTTTAACTTAGGTATAACCATTAAAGCTGGGGTAGGCAGTTTTCTGGAAAAGCCCCTCCCACCAGAAGAGCACAGGCATATGCATGCGCTTTATACACACATCCAACAAAAGCTTGATCGATAGGCTCGACCAGAGGCAACCTCCAGCAAGCCAGACCAGGAGTTTGTTGGGTCATCCAGTTGCTTTTTATGTAAATGTTACCTTCAGTTGCCACAGATGAGAAAAGACTTTGGTAAAGTCATGGTAAACTTTTGAAACAACGTAGCACAATGTTTTATTCAGTCTATACCATCAATAGCTGTCTTAGCCAACAGCTCAAAATTCAAAGCAGTCACTCCTTCATTGGAAGTTTCAGGAAGTAACATAAATTCTGAATACTCTTTTGCTAATGTTAGCATCTTTGGTCAGCGTAGACATACACCTGAAAATAAATAAATAAAGCCATGACAATGTTTTTCATAATGTGAAAATGTGTTATTTTACACTTATTAGCTGGCTTGGAGGGGACGGGGCAGAGGGATAGGGTGAGCGAGTGGCCGTGTCCATGGCACTGGGCTTAGGAGAGAACAATGCAAGTAAGTGCCATGAAGCTAGCAGAGATGTTTGTAAAAGAACTGGGTCATTAGTCTTTCCTTAAAGATTGAGAGGGACTTTGCAGATCCGGAGTTAGGGCCCTGTTGTGGTGCTTGTACTAGGCACTTTCATTGGCAGCGTGTAGTGAGTGGGAGGGAGTGTTGACCTGAATGAGGGAATTCAGGTAGGCGGAAGCTGTTTTAGTTGCTGTTTTATAAGCGTATGTCAGGGTTTTGAAGGGAGACATGTCCTGTTTTGGGCTGAAGACCAGCTGTGCCACCACATTCTGGATCATCTGCTGAGATATTGGCAAGACATGATGGGATCTGAGCTCAGACTGTCTTCCAGTAGGTATTGTCAGCATAGTAACAGTATGAGAAGCCATGTGGGTGGATTATTGCACCAAGTGAGGTGATTTATATTGAGAAGAGACAGGGACCGAGCACTGACCCTTGAGGAACCCCTGTGGATAAGCCGTGCAGTTTGGACACTTCTCCCCTTCAAGACTTATTTTATGAGGGCTGCAAGCCTTATCCCACTACTCACATTGTTCCAGTCAAGCGGTGTTTGAAATATATATCAAGACAAAAGGATCATTAAAAATGTAAAACTACTTTAGCAAAATTTAAATAAGATCCTTATGGACAAGAAGTGTGAATTGAAATAAGTGTGCAAACGTGAAGTCATATTAGGGCATGGCAAAATAGACAAAATCAAATATGATATCTTTGACCAAAAATCACAATATTGATATTTTAAGGATAACTATTGGTTCAAGAAATTTAAACAAAAGAGATTTATGATAAAATAGTAATAGGGATATGATGACCATGAAGGTAGAGGCTAAGAAAAAAATATACCAGCTAGCTAGAACAGTCTAAGAAATGTAGCCACTGAAACCAGGAAAAGGTACTTAGGCTGTATCACAACGTCACAATATCAAAAATCACAGCCAATATTAAGTCTCACATCACTGTATCAGTATGATAGATACTATATCACCCTGCCCTATGTCATGTCTGCAGGAATGTTCTGGAGTGTGTGTAAATTTTGTCCCTAAATGAAAATGAATGAAAGGTTGATGTATGCCAGAATTGGTATGAAAACATGCAAATTGGGCTTCTGAAGAAGTTTTTGAAGAAGGAATTTTGAATAAAGCCCACCGAAAGAACTTCTGTACCTTGTCCTCAGCTGACTTCTGTCTGTAGTAGGTCCTCTGCAGTTGGAGGTGGAATACCACATAGCCCATCATCCTGCCACAGGTCATCAGGTCTCTGGCTTCTCACATGCAGCATGCCTCTGTGTGCTCTGGTGTGGCTTCAGAGGATAGCCTTCTGGAGGTCAGGAATATAGCCATAGTCCTTGTTGACCTTCACTGTGTATAGGCTCCACTTCTGTGACTTGTTGTTGAACAGATTCTGGTATCTGACATAATGAAATTAGAATATGACCACAACATGTATGGGGTGGTATAATTATTCTACATGTGTGCTTCATACAGTCAACATGGCCTGCTGCATGAACATGTATAATATTCAGCTTATATAAAAGTAACACACTTCTGTTTTAATGAATGTATTGTTGTTAATCTTAAGAACTTACTCAGTGGTACTCCACTTCTTTGCACTGGTCGGTGGACATGATGATTATAATCCAAACTGACAGGTAGGGTGCAAGCTGAATCTCTTAATGGCATACATCAGTATGTGGTTGTGAAAAGACTTAAGTTCAGTAGAACTAAAGAGTGAAAACCAAGTATTAGCTCTTTTATATTGACACGACCTTTGAAGGCTTAGTTGAAATATAGTGAAAATCAGTAGTGGACTGTAAAAAAAAGAACATGTGATCAAGTACTGCAGAATTTACCTGTATTGCCAGGAAAGGACCCACTCTCTTTTTAAATAAGTCCATCTTCCTTTTTTGGGGGGTTGCTTTGCAGTGTGGTCAGTTGTTGCCAGTGCTGGAATAGCTTTTTTCACCAGGGTTTTCTGCCATTGAATCTGGCTTTCACCATTTGAAGGGATGGGAACAACCAAAAGGAATGCCCTCTTTCTGAAATGACGATTGATTGGCCTAAAGTCTCTCGTCATGGGCTAGATTTTCTAAAGCCTGAATACAGAGCCAAGAGGAGGTGCAGAAGTCTAGTCCTCTCTCAGACTACTTGAGTTACAATATGCTGAAAGATTATTGGACCAAACTGATCATTGCACTGAATGCTTTACTTTCCATCTTTTTTTCTTTTGAAATGCTCACTGTGATAACTGTTTCAGTGTTTGATGCTATGTTGAATAGTGCATTATCTTGAGACTTAAACACCAGAGATGCAGTGTCCTTACAAACAAGCATATTGTAGCTCATCTGTTGATGGAATAGTCCATTAATCTGCGTTGTGCACAGGAGTTGCAAATTGATGACAATAATTGATGTCCGGTTCACAACTTTTCAAGTCTGTCTTAAAACAACAGTGCCCATGTGAATATTGAAAGAGGTTTTCCTCATAGTAATCATTACTCCTGTTCATACTGACTATTAAAGGGTACCCTTCAAATGTGCCTCAATGTAAGTGATAGGGGACACACATTCATTTTGTACAAAAATGCATTTAAAGTTTATCCAAAGCTTACGTGGCTTCAGCAGTCTGAGCTAGTCAAAATGGATATCTGTCACATTTAGTCTTTTAGCATAAAATTCACTCTTTGTGTTTCCTCGGAAAGTGTTTCCCTGTTGATCTGCAGTGGAAGTACGGTAACAAAAAGAGGGATTTAGACACTGGGATTAGCACAGGGATTTCCCCCTCCTGGCCGTGACATCATTGAGAATATAAATATTAGAGATGGTCACTAAACTGTGCTTCCAGATCCAAAGAAGACCGCTGTGCAACCCAGGGCTCCCACCTTACCTGCAGAAGTGAAGAAGGAGGATAACCCCACTTTTCTTCATGGGGCAGATGGTGAGTCAGTCCAGGCCAAAATAGCCTATGTATAACACAGAGCTTACATGCTGGGATGTGTTCAGTTGTTTACACTGATTTTACCTCTTAAGGAAAAGACTGACAATGTTTTTTTTGAAAATCAACTGATGTGTAGCTCTGCTGTTAGTTCTGCTGCTGTTTTTGTTGATATTTAATTTAACCTCTTTCTCATTATCTGACACGCTGACATGAGTCCTGTTGTTGTTTCAATCTGTAGGGAAAAAATATAAAATAGTATATTTGAACACAGCTGATGAATATTATTAATCTATGATGATGATGATGATGATGATGATGATGATGACCAGATAAGAAGAGCAAAATGAAAAAATGGTACACCCGCTGAGTGCTACAAATCCCTATTTAAATGACAGAGTGATATTTGCTTTATAAGTAAATTGCTTTTTGGCTACACTAAAAAAAGATCATATTTAGGAAATTACTAAATATTATAGATGAAAAATAGGGTTGGAAAGTACTTTGTGGTACCCACCAGGGTTTATCTGCACCACTGTCAAATATTGAATCAGTATTTTTACTTTGAGTTGACTTCAGTTAAGTTTATCATGTTCTTAGGAAACCAAATACTGTGTACATGTTTTATGTTTTATTAGGAACATACAATTGAACTTTCCATTAAAGAAAAGTGACAAAATTGTTTGTGTATGCTGTCTATTATAGAAATAAATAAAACTGAAATGGGCCTGGGCAGGTCAGACTTTGAAAAAATGGTTTCATCTCTAGAACTGTCTGTTGAATCCACTATTGTGACAATATTACATGAACTGGATGGTGTATTTTCTCTAAAAGAGGAACAAACCCAAATCATATAAATATCGATGCCTCACCATCACAGTTCATCTCTGAACGCTGTAGTCTGTTTACATTTTTCTGTTGTTCAGCATTATG
Source organism: Euthynnus affinis (assembly GCA_029490765.1). NCBI lineage: Eukaryota > Metazoa > Chordata > Actinopteri > Scombriformes > Scombridae > Euthynnus > Euthynnus affinis. Next base: position 8,104,922 of record CM055851.1, on the reverse strand, counting down.
CACATGGTTCATTGCTCTGATTGGTTGTAGGTCTATCCAATTACGTGGAGTGGTTATCTGAGTTACTGTAGCCTTTATGTCAGCTCGAACCAGTCAATTCTCCTCTGACCTCTCTCGTCAACCTCTCTCTCTGCAGAACTGCCACTCACTGGATGTTTTTTTGTTTTTTGCACCATTCTGAGTAAACTCTAGAAACTGTTTAGCATGAAAATCCCAGGAGCCAGCAATTTCAGAAATACTCTAACCAGCTCGTCTGGCATCTGGAAGCTCCTGACATCTGCATGATTTTATGCATTGCACTGCTGCCACATGATTGACAGGTGTACAGGTGCTCCTAATAAAGTGGGTGTATACTGAAGAGAAGAGTTTTGACAGTGAGTTGGCAAGTGATTTAGATGTATTGTTTTCTACAGGGAACACATTTACAAGCAAACAGCAACTTTTAATGACTTGGACAACCTTGCAAACTAATTTTGTGTATTGTAAACAAATGTTTGAAATATCGAATATTTGTATATTGAAAGTTGTGCAACCACCCAACATAAAGGGCAGAAGATGTTGCTTGACACTGCAAACTTCAAATGTTGAAAAGACAGGTTGGTTGGGCAGGATATAAGGTGGCATTTATTAACAAAAGTATTAACTAAACAGAGGCAAAAATGAACATCTGGAGAGTCAATAAAAATATTTTTAAACTGAAGAAAAGACCCCAATGTTAAAATACCCAACAACACAAAAATGTTTACAGTCTGGTACAAAAAATGGTTTTGATAGCTAGTTCATGACAACTGTATGCAAAAAAGTTATGCATAAATGAAGGTTTGGCTGCTTAGAGTGACAGGTGCTACTATGGTGACAACGTTAGTTAGGAATCCTAACTATAGCGTAACCCCAGATTCACAGGATATAGGCATAGCCATAGATATTTCAGTTTGTTTTCAGTTCATGACAGTTAATTTTAACATTCTGGTTGCCTACAAAAATTATTATTAATTATTATATCATTAATATTTTTTACAGTTTAAACCAGTGACTGGTCTTTTATCTTCTCAACCTCACATAACTGGAATGTACAATCTACTGAGATTACCATAGGGGGGAGCTAGACTGATAGTGTTTAATGCATACAAAGTAAAACCAAACAAAATTGATTAATTTAATTAATTAGGATTTCTATGTTACTACTGACAATCATAGTTTTCTATGGAGATATGTACAATGTGTAATATGGCAGATATCACTCATAACGATGAACCTTAGGAGAATTGTCAGTGACTCCACAGTTTGGCTTTATGGAGCTTTATAGCAAGTTTGAGCTCATTGTTTAGCTGTTCAGCTGCAACTTCACTGATCTTTACTGCTCTCATAGAGAAAAAGCTCTAAAAATCTGTACACACTGTACACAACCTGCTCAGCTCCAAATGGCAAACAGACACAGTTAGCTGTAGACTGAACACAGTGGAGCATTTAGCAGCTAAAGAACCAGATATTTCCCTCAGGAGTTGATAGAGAGCAAAAAGAGACTTACATTCATCAGGTGAACAGAAAAACAACTCCAAATGAATGAAAATGTTGCTCTGTTACTGGTGGATGTGGAAGAAAGAAACTGCTTGCTTACAAGTGCAACATATCAGCTTAAAAAGTGATATGTTACACCCTGTTTACAACTAACTGTGCTTACAGCTAATAAACATTAAAGACTTTAATTAGCTTCACCTGAAGGCTGTGATGTATTTAAGTTTGTAATACCAATTTGAATCCATAAAACACCCCTAATATTCGCATTTCCATTAAAAATGATTTCAAACACTTTTTGGATAAAGTAACACTGAAATAACTTTCAGCTGTTTTCATATGTGTTAGCCTACAGTATGTTAGCTCACATTTATTGACATAATAATATTTTCCCCCAGTGTTTGGAACTATTTGATGTCTCCACGGTCCACCTCTACTAAAAAATGGCCTTATAAAATCAATGAAGATGTTGCTACTCTGTCTCTACACTGTTCTTATTTGTATTTCTGAATTTCCCTCATTTATAAAAAATGCTAGCACAGATAGATTTTTGGGATTAGGATTCTAAAAAGATGACACATTTTCAGAGTTCCAAGTTGCACCTTGTTTTTTTTTTTTTTTTTTACAAAACACGCTCAGATCTGCCAGTGTCAGGGAAAAGTGTCACAGGCAACAGATTGAACTGTCTTCAAAGTCCTCAGTAAATGACAGGGATTGATCTTCATGATTGCGTGGATTTCCTTTATCACTTTCATCTTCTAAATCCAAACAATCTCTTAAATCTTACACACCTTCTGCAGCCACAAAGCTGGTGTCTGCTGCTTCCTTTCGGGCTCTGAAAACACCCTTTTCAACTGTCTGTTTCCCAGTGCATCATGAGTCTGCAGTGGCAGCTTCAGGTTAATCGTAAGTGCCACTGTATATGCCTGTAGATTTATTGAGGAAGTGTAAAATGCTGCCATGGTGTCCACTACTGGGGTGAAAAATAGGAAGTAGGAAACATCCTGGAAAAGATGAAGCAGTTATTGAAAATTGCTGATGTTGGCGGTGGGAGAGTAGATACGGCACAAGAAAAATGTGTCAGAGGCAAAGGGAAAGATTAGTTACTCCAGAATGCGGATTATATGCTTTATGGGAGCAGTCCCAGTGGATACTGTGTCAAATTAACAGCCTACTTACGTTCTAGGACAGTAATGCATCTTGTGAGTCCAACGATGTAGTGCCACCAGCCACATGGTTCATGGAGTCTGTTTCAGTCTAAACAAGACGAAATGTCAGTGCTACCGTGAAGCTGTAAGCTAATGCGCATTATGCACCAGAACAAATCAGAAAAATGGAAAGACAACTTTGCTTTTCTTAGACTGTGGGTGGAAAAAAAGTGGAAAAGTTTTTCCTGAGAGTATGGCTAAAGAAAAGGCCATATTCACATCTAAGAGGTTTATTTTGTGTACAGTAGCCATTTTATGACATCCCAGACCTCTGTCAGCTGAATTCTGTCTCAGGCCAAGAATAGCAGTGTATAACAAACAATGCAGCGGTCTAAAATTCAATGAGACCAAACCTGTCATGGCAGCAATGAACCTGCAAATAATGAATTCCCTGTTTTCGCAATTGAAGTAATGAAAACACTTGATTGCATAAAAGGGTCTAAGTTGAAAGATGACAGATATTGAGAAGTTGAAGATGATTTTGATATTGATGCAGAAGATGCATGAAGTTAAAAAATAAAATAACATGTTTTGACCTCACCACCACAAGGCCAAACCACTCAACCTAGGGGAAACACTGGATCAATAATTCAGTTAATCTTGACATTTTAATTAACAATGAAGTCATCACATCTATGGCATGTTAAATATCTAGTCATTATAACTGACACAAACCTGTCTTTCATGAAAATAAGTTAGTAGGGTCATCAGCAATGTTAACTTTAATCTTAATTTTGAGAGCATCAGGCAAAAGTCTTCTCTGTCTGCTGCAAAGCTTTTTATACACACGAGTTTGAAGTTTGAATTATCAGTATTTAAACATTATTTTCACTGCTGCTTGCAAGTCTAGTTCAAAAGTTATTTTTGGATGACTGTTTTCTCTTGAACCACACATCAGTGAATGCTATCATTAGTCCAGCCTGGTCCACACCCACACTTTATATATATACCACTTGCATTTCATGATAAATAATAACCTATCGTCTAAAGCACATAATAATTGAAGTTCAAATTCAAATATGTAGTCAAGTTGATTAAGATATGTTGAGATATGTAAGATATGTTTGCTGTTGAGCCCAAAAACACATAGTGGTTATTTTGGTTATTTTAGCTCAATCCAAGTGTGTCTCTAAGCTATAGGTAGGTTGTTGTATATATACAGTAGTTTCTTGCCAAGCTGTACTAAAACCTGGGACATAATCGATAATATGTTACATGTTGTTTTCAGGTACTTCATTGTGATTAACCTTGAGAGGGGAACAGAGGCCAACCGGGGAAAGTAATGCTGAGAAGACAGACGAGCTTAGAATGAATCTTCATCACCACTCTTGCACAGTGGTGATGAACGTGACTTCATGTCATAAAGATAAGTTAGGTGTCCTTCTTGTTTAAAATGTTTCTCCCTCTCATTCAATTGTTTCATTTCTTTTTCTCTCACTCCACGCTTGACTTTCATTCTTGGTTCTTTCTCACTCAGTGAGCTGTGAGCCTGGAAGCTGGGATGCTAACCTTCTGCCAATTATAACAGAGGACATTTGAAGGCATTACACATTTGTGCTTTTATACTTTTTTTAACAGTAGTTTGCAAAGCAGTCACTGACTCATTACTAAGTTGTGCTGGCAGCTGAGGATATTATAATTAACAGGTTTACAATGACCCCTGTGAAAAGGCATGAACCTTGAGAATCATTTTTCAAACATGTATACTTGAATATACTTGGCGTATTTGAAAGCTTTTGAATAAATGTTGAATAAAAGCTGTCACTTGTCTCATCATCTTTTGTGCTAGATGTTAAGAGTTATGCATTTTTAAATGAACACTGAGCTGATCTCATTACTGGATTATTAAGATTGAAGACACATTGTTATTTACAGTATATGTCTGCAATATATAGTTGTTTTTATTGATATGAATAAAAAGAAAACTACCGTAAGAAACTATTCATATAGATTACAATAGAAGCACTGTAAAAATACAGTATATTACTGCAGGCCTAGCTGCAGTATCAAACTGTAAACCTCACATTATACAGCAGAATACTCCAATAATGTTTACAGCAATTGATTGTTAAAGTAAATTATGGTAGTAAAATGATAAAATGCTGGCAATTACAGCTGCTCATAATTTGCTGTAATTTTACAGGGAAATTTGTTAGTGTGCACTCAAGCCTGTGTACTTGCTCTATAAACAAATCCTAGAAGTACTAGATGAAAAACCAAGGGATCATCATCACTGCAATGTCCTGAAAAACAAAACAAAACAGAATTTCCTCAATTTTGATAACTTCCTATTTTACTCTGATGCATGTCTGATGTTTAAAATTATTCATAATCTTACACCTCCTCCCCTCATAGGATGCCTGGCCCGTCCCGGCAGGGGCAGTGCCCCTTAGAGCATCTGCTAGGAGTGACTGGGTGCTGCAGTTCAGAACAGTAAAGACAGCATTTGATTAATCTGCTTTCTCAATTAAGGTGAGGAAGTGGAATTCCATATCCACAAACATTAGAGATTTGGGAAGCTTTGCAGTGTTTAAAACCAGCCTCAGGCTTTGGCTACAGTGAGCACAAGTATCACCACTAACAATTACCATTTATGTATTTATTGTATTACCATACTGATTCTATTTATTATTTCACACTGATGGACTTTTATTTTGCTGTTTTAATGTAGTGTATTTGCTGTTCTGTGATTGTTTTTTGTCTGCCTGCCCAGAGACAACAGATGTAAACTAGCTGCTAGCTGACTCTGGTGCAATTACTTTTAATTGTGCGCTGTCCCTGCAAAAATAAACAGTAAAATAAAATAAGAAGAGTAGCCCGCTCAAGTGACTGTGTTCAGTCAAATCCCTGCTTAATCACCCTGGGTTCATAAACTCTGTCTGAAAACCTATTGGACATGGTCCCAGTCTGTTCAACAAAATCAGCCTCTCGATCACATAAATGCCATAGGCGTTGGAATTGACCATATGGGATGTGGATGTGGATGATGTGGGGGTGAAAAGAACCCTCTCTGAAATGATAGTGGTGTGTGAGGTACTCTTCCTAAAGAGAGTGGTATGCAGCTATCCCTCAGCCCCTTTAAAAATAGTTAAACTCAAAAATGAATGCTGTGCTCAGAGTAGTCAACAGGGAGTGGAATATTGTGCTTAATACAGTTCAAATATTTATGAAAATCCAAACGTTCCAAAAGCTATAAACATCACCGATATAGCAGCCATTCAATGATGGAAAGAGTTAATAGGATTCAAAACATATTCCTTTTCCCACCAACTCAAAAATAAACAGGCATAATAAGGAAAAAAACAAGAGCCCATAGAAACCCCAATCTTTTGTATATATACTTCAGCCATAAACTAAAATATTATTATTGTGAATAACCCGGTCTGTCAAATTCAATAGAAAGGGTGTAGAGCTCCCTCTGTCTGAAAGATAGTAACTTCAAGCAATTAACGCCTCAACATTTGTACACAAACTTTCTATAGATAAGAGTGTAAAAAAGCTGCCATAACAGGGCGTTCAATTCAGTTCATTAACATTGACACAGCCCTCATCAAGCGCCTCTTTCAGTGGAACATCAAACTGTTTTTTCATGTCCAGTAAGGGATTGCTATATAGTTTTTCATAAAACTTGGTGTGAAGTTTGCGATGAGCCTCTTTGATGTTTTCATCCTTTGATAACACAACAACATTGTCACCCTTGTCTGCTGGATGAACAATGATATATTGATTATTAGAAAGTTCATTCACGGCAAGGCACTCTTTGTTTGACAGGTTGGACTTGGGAGTGAAAGAGTTAGCATTTAATTTATTAACCTCAAAGTGCACTTTTAGTAAACGTAATGAGTGCTGCATTTGACACTGTAGGTGAGACTGAGATTTACGTTTAAAGTTGGTAGATGAATCAGTTGTATTGTCAGGGGTATCCACATTAAGACAATTATATATATGGCCAGCATTATGGAAATACCACATTTTGAGATGGAGGTTGCGGTAAAAATGGAATAAATCCACTCTAGTATTGAAAACACAGGTGTTGTCAGACCTTTAGTCAAAACAGAGAAGTGGTCTTTGTTTAACATCATCCACATCAGAAACATTAATTACTGCTGATAGCAACTCAGTGTTTTGTTCCTCAGTCCCTCTGCGTACATGGCCTTTGCTCTTGGAAAATCTTGATCTATGGACACATTGAATCTCCTTTCATTCTCACTGCTGGTGAGGTTAAAGAGACATTTCTGATGCCTTGTTCATATGGGTCTGAAACCTGCATTTTCCAACAGAAGATATACATTTCTGGAGTTTCATCCTCTTGATGGTTGTCTCCAGCTCTTGCAGGTTGATGTTGAGTTTGTGTTGGAAAGATGCTAATTGTTCTGATGACATGGGGAGTGAAGCTTTGATTTCTTTAATCTTGGGTTACAGTTTCTCCATTTGTGTATATATAGTACACATGCTGAACAAATCAAACAGATCATTAAAAGAAACTGAACCATTCTTGAGAGTTCATGGTTTTCCCTGAATCCCCTATTATTTCTGTTAGACACACCCCCACTCTTAGTGACAGGCTCATGTGTTCACGTCTTCCACAAGATAAAAAAAGTATCTGGTTGACCAAACCAGATGGCACTTTCAAATGTATGCATTGCCCTTACCGTGATAATGTGAAAACTAAATGTTGTGTTGATTTCAACACAAGGAGAACTTATAAACAAAGTGATTTCATTAACTGTAATGCTATTTTTGTCATACACTGTCTGTCTTGTGAATGTGCAGAAGGCTTTTTCTCCATAGGTCATACAAAACACCTGAGGGATCACCTCACCAAGCATAAATATGCCATTAGAATTAAGAATCGCAATTACCCCATGGCTAGACACTTAAGAGAATTTCACAATGCTAATGATTTCCTCTTGCGCATAGAGGGCATTGAGCCCATTAAACCTTTTGTCAGGGCAGGCGACAGAATACAGAAACTTAACCAAAGGGAAGCTTTTTAGATCCATTGACTAGATGTGTTAAAGTATCCTGGTCTTAAAGAGGATATAGACTTTACATGTGTTCTGTGAAAACAGGTTCTCCTTTTTCTCACAGCCTATGATAAGCCACTACAATAAAGCCTTTTTAATACTTCCTTCCTCGCTGTCACATTTTCTAATATATTTGGAGTGCCTGGATTGCCTTCTTGTTTGAAGCAACCATTTTTCCCCATGTTCCAAGAGCACCCAACATATTTTCGATCTACGTTTGATTATACAGAGCAACCAGTCATCTCTTTTCCTTCAATTTGTTATTTGTTGCAAGGACTAGAAGTTTGATTCATTCCAGGTAATGCACAGCCTTGTCACTTTTAAAAAGAGGTTAACTCAAGCATTATCTTCAAGCAACATTCTACGAACCCTAAACATGAATCAACCTCAGGGGCACAACGCTTTATTCAGAGCCTTGATATGAAAGAGCCTGCAAGGTTCCTCAAAAAGCCTCTGTCACTTCTAATCACTGACGTATTGTGCAGGCAGGGAGGAAATTTGTGAGATTTTATGCATAGTCAGTTCCGATGATCATCCTCCCCATTGTTGCTGTCCGTGGCGCTGAAATGACAGCATCATTATTGTCTCTTTGAGCACAGTGGCGACATGGCCTCGTTCCCCCTGGCCTGATGAAATAGGAGAAAGGAAAGGAGTGGCGATGATTGCGCTCTCTCTCTCTCTCTCTCTGACGGTTTCCCTTCATGCATACATGTTCTCTGATCTGAGAAAAGCACCACCTACAGAAACTCAAACTTCATCATCAGGAAATCAAAGAAAAACAGCGCAGTGTTTGGTTACCACAAGAACAGAACAGTCATCACAAAAATTGATTACTGACCAGAGACTGAGATGAAAATCTAAAAATAAATAAAAACACACATAAAATGATGATCTCATATGCAGGATCTTACTGTCTCTGAATAATATAGATCTTATTTTTCATATTTGAAATTAATGGCTTGTTGTAGCTGGTGGCAACTCTCCCCTGGCAAACTGCTCGTATAAAAATGTCATCTATATTAAAAACACACAACATAACCTAATTATTTTTTAGTTATGAGAGCATCAAGATTGTGTGCATGTTGAACACACTGACCTGCTTTTGCAGTGTCATTGCACATATTATAAAGCTTCCAAATTTCTAGCATAACAAGCATTACCTGCAGCACCTAACTGATTGTGATATCTTAGTGACTTCAGAGTCCTACTGCTAACTTTTGTCAGACAAAATTTCTCCTAACTCTACCTTTTTTAGGACTTACTTTGAGTCTAAATATGTTTTGTGAATAAGCCCCTGGTGTCTTTTTTTGTCATATCCTTACCATATCTAAACCATAGTTTATTTGCCAAGAACACACACACACACAAAAATCCATAACCATACCATATTTGCCAAGTGCATACATTGTAGAACACTACAAATGTGGACATGGGCCAACGTTTGTCTTCTACATCATGTCCAGTGCATGAATGTGAATCCTTTGTTTGTGGGTCTGCAATCAGAATCTAATGCGGGAAAGGCAGACCCTGCCAGTAACACTGAAAACTACAATAAACAGCCAAACAATGCATTAAATCGCAATTAAATAGTATCAAAAATATGGTTTGGTCTCATGAAAACTCTTCAGAATTATAACTTTTATATACTGGATACACATAACAAAACTGCGCATAGAATATGTAATTATTCTATTTCTGTACTACAAACTACTACTTATTCTTCATTGGGCATGTACCCCCTTGATCCAAAAGAATCAACATCTTTCCTCTTATATCTCTGGATTTTGCCATGCTGCTTTCATAAATGAGGCCTCAGACTTGTTAATGAGATCTATGGGCTATGCTCTAGTGACTACAACAATAATTGCCTCCACACCAGTGCAGATCCTGTTGCATTGCTTTTTGGCGGCTGGCAGGCTTCAGTGGTGCCACCCACATACACCTGAAGGACTTCAAGATCTTCATTAAAATGAGGAGAGGGCTCCTGTTTCTTACATCACTGCTTCCCCCCACTCCCCTCATCACTGGCAACAGGTTAGTGTGAATACATCCATTAAATTGGATTTCTGGCCTGCAGGGAGTGACAAACGCAAAGAGGTGTTTGAACCAGGAGAGAAGGATGGTATGCATTTTGGGGGTGACATGAAAACAGTCTCTGTCGTAATAACATGGCTATTTGGTCTGCTTAAGCCCCAATTTCCACAGTTCAAGCCATTGATGTGTTTCAGACACAGTCAATTTGGGGGATGGCTGATCACAATGAAATAGCTGTGAGAGGTGTCCAGTTTGGAGTAGAAAATTGTCCCAAGAGAAATTTGTTTGCAAACTAAGAAAACATTTTTTGTACAGAAATGTATTTAGTGTGTGTCACTCCCTTCTGCTCATCCTTTGTGTCCTTCCAACTTTTAAACTGGTTTCATTATCACTATGTAGCTAAACTGTCGCCTTCTGTCTCTCCCACTCGCTCTCTGCTTACACTTTACTTCACGAACCAGCCACTGAATAGAAACCAGGCCAGATCAAGCATTACGGCAGCAAGTAAGTCCATCCAAGACTGACTCATTTCCCTATGCAGCGTTTGCTCATGCCAGTGTCACACACTCTTGATTCACACTGGAGTTTAGTCAGTCATTCATATTAACCATATTCCAAACATATTATTCACCTCATGCTTCTGTGGACCTGAGCAGATGAGGTCCCTCCAGTCCATTAGCTTCCAATTAAAACGGATCACAAAATGGTTTGAATGCTCATTTAACGACTGTTTTGGCAGAAGGCCAGTCGGCTCTGTGGGGGAAAAAACATTGCTGCAAGACAGAATCAGCCTCATGTTCTCTTAATTGGCCTTAAGCATAAGACAAATCCCATCTGTTTCATGAAGATGATGCTGCCCTGATGCATGGATACAAGCTTGCGGGTCAAATATGTATCTATTTTTACAAAGAAGTTGGTGTGAAAATTGACTTTTTTGGGGGGCCACATTCTCATACAGTTATACTTTATAAATGTTGACAAAAAAGAAGAAAATAAGACGCTCATTATTTTGCAAGCAACATCTAAAATCTCATTTTTAGATATATATATAGATACATATATAGACTTCTTTGCTTTCTTGACAAGCTTTACATGAGAATATCGATACCACTCTCACGATTGTAAGCTAAATATGAAGCTACAACAAGTTAGCCTGCTTTGCACAAAGACTGTAAATGGGGGGAAACAGTTTGCTTGGCTCTGTTTAAAAGTAACAAAATCCACCTACTAGCACCCTTAACACTTTGTACACAAACCAAAGAGTAAAAATGACATGCTGTGGTTTAACAGGGGGTTATGTGCCACATTATTTCTTGGCTGGGCGCAGTCACATCCTGGAGTTGCCTGGCAACCTCACTGTGATGATACGTCTCCACGAAATACATTAGCACATAACCCCCCTGTAAAATCACAAGATGTTACTTTTGGACAGAGCCAGGCTAGCTGTTTCCCTCTGTTTCCAGTCTACAACAGGCTGTAACAGGCCACCAGTGGTAGCTTCATATCTAATGGACAAACATGAGGCTGTAATCTCATTTTACTCTCGGCAGGAAAGCAGTTAAGTGTATTTCTCCAAATGCCAAGCTATTCCTTCAATGTTCTGTTCAGTTTTCATTTCAGCACTCTTCCAAGATGCACTATGAGCTCAGTTTCTCTCTGAGACAAGTGATGGCTAGTCTGGTTGAAAGACTGATACTGCCAAGCTCACACACAATATCACAGTTCTGATTTTACACATCCAGATGCTGTTCCAGCCCTCACTTGGTCACTGCAAAGCCTCGGGCCAGTATCTACTCTGTTATGTTTATATCTTATGATACAGCATGGCCCTTGTGGGATTTACAGGCTCTGTGCAGTTGAAGATATTAGAAGTATAGCTGCCCCCATTGCCTTGCTCTCATACAGAAGTGTGACATGAGCCAGTATGGAAGCTGTCATTTTTACAATCTTCCATCTCATCGTGATTCAGTATGGTAAATGAAGCTGTGAAGCTGTTTACAAAGCAAGTCATAAGTGCATTTATGGTATGAATTATATTTTATTCAGGTGTCATGATCTCAGCAGCCAGCGAATGCAGTAAAGATGAAACAGAAAAATACAAAAAATAACAATAAGAGCCTACTGTCATTCTACTGTGTCTGTCTGTACTTAGATATGATGGTGCTTTGAGCTAAATTCTGATGTCAGCATGTTAAAATGGTCATGATGACAGTGTTAAAGCTTCACTAGTCAAATTTTTCAATGAAAAATAAAGGACTAAGTGTATTGTGAGGTTGGTCATTTGTATTCAGAGCTCTGCAGTTCCTCTCAACTCTATGAGCACACTATGAGTTTATTTCAGCTCATTATTTTGGTTTTACAGCCCACAACTTTACTATTCAGTCTCACTGTGCTCACCAAATTAATGTATAGCTGCAGCATACATGAGTTTTTTAGAGAAAAAGCTGTGATAAACCCAGTGTATGCTATCTTTCCAGCACCAAACAACAAAGTTAGTGACTGGCCATTTAGCAGCTAAACACCCAGATGTTTCCCTAATTGGAAAACCTTAAAGGAGAGTTAATTATGAACTTACATTCATTAGGTGACCAAATATACAACTCGAAATGAATTCTAGTTTTGCTCTGTCTCTGTGCGATGGCTGTATCAACAGTCATACAACTGAAGGTTTAAGGTTTCACTTACTCACCCACATTGCCACATATTCAGTTGCTTTTATTTGAAGTCAATTAAATTACATAAAATACAATCACAGTTTCTTTGGTTTACATTTGAGACTACACTGTTTTCTTAATGAGGTGCACAAATTTAGTTTACTTTGTTTTGTCACATTACTACTTCTTCTTTGGGTTTTTACAGCAGTTGGCCTCCCTCTGAACTTCAATCATTCACTGTTGTCCAAATATGTTACAGTCTTGTAATTATTCCAGTTACTCTCAAATATCTAAATATCATTTTTTCCCTCCACTGTGTCCCCACACTCAAGTAGATCTTTAACCCTGGTTTCCACTCATTCTTGCCTCTGTAGACCTGTAAGCATTGCCCTTCTTTCCTCTTCATATTTCCTGCATGAAATCAGGATGTGATCCACTGTCTCTTTTTCCTGACACTGACTACAATGAGTCATATTACTAGTTTGCTCAATTAGGTTATATTAATTCATTTCTCTTTGGCTCTAAGTTATTTGACTGCTGAGTTCTTCCTGGTCTGGAAAAAGATGTGGCTGATGGTGGAGCGTGGACCAGACCAAGAGCTAAGGCACCATGGGTGGGTGTGTGGGTGTTTCCAACATTACTATTGTTTTCATGTTAGGGTGACTGTGGCTCAGGAAGTAGGGCAGGTCGTCCACTAATCAGAAGGTTGGTGGTTTGAGCCCTGACTCCTCTTGCCTCCATGTCTAAGTATCCTACTGAACCCCAAATTGCTCCTAATGGTTGTGCCAGCACCTTGCATTGTAGCTTGCCACCATCGGTGTGTGAGCAGCTGACAATATCCTTCTTGAGAGTTTTGTGATGGCAGAGCAGATTGACTGCTTGATCATTGATATTTACAACCGGTGTCCATCATGACCTGCACTAAGTCGTGAATCACTAGGTACTGTCAAGTTGAGGCAGGAGCGAATGACATTTTGTATAATTTGGTGCACTCATAGGTGTGTGTGTGTGTGTGTGTGTGTGTGTAACCATAGGAAATTTACTTACTTGAGCAGTTGGTAGGTTCCAGTTAGGTGAGGCTGAGATAGACTTTGGATTCAGCGTCTAGAGGATGAGGTAAGGAAGGAACTAGTTAATAAAGAAACAGTGGCCAGTGTTCTTTGATGCAGAAAAAGCTTATGATATGCTATGATGGACTTTTGATTAAGATGCATTTAATGGGAATTAGAGGAGAAAATTTTAATTTGGTAATGGACTTTCTGAATAAGGTAGGGTAGAAAATGGGACACCTCAGGGGAGTGTGATAAGTCCTGTACTATTCTCAATTATGATAAATTAATTTTTTAAAACTGTGTCACTAGATATGGGAAGATCATTATTTGCAGTTGATGGGGCTTTGTGGAAAAAAGGGAGACATTTGATACATTCATGTAGTTAAAAAATGACATTAAGGAATAAATCAAGTTGAAATGTGGTGTAAGAAATGAAGATTTAGGTACTTAAGAAAGTAAGATTAGAGGAAATTTTCATTTGAAGCTGTATGGAAATAATTTAGAAACAGTTGACTTCTTCAGTTCTTAGGAGTCCACTTTAGGACTCCAGATTATCCTGAAAAAGACATTAAAAATATTGTGGGTAAGTGTAAAAGAGTTATAAATATGATGAGATATCTTGTAGGTTTGGACTAGGGAGCAGTTATTGCATGAAATACATATACATAGCTTTAATTAAGTCTAGGTTAGATTATGAGGGTGTTGGTCATGGTTCAACATCAAAAACTGCATTTAGAGTATTAGATGTGACCCAGGCCTGGGCTCTACAAGTATGTATAGGAGCAGCAAGAACCTCGCCTGAGTGTGCACTTCAAATTGAGACAAGAAAAATTCCACTATATTTATGTAGAAAACAACTTCTAGTGAACTACTGGATAAATTTGAGAGTTCGTGAAGATAGTCACCCAACATAAAAAGTTCTACAGACCTGCTGAAAAGGGAGAGAACACAGAAGTCAAGGTTTGGCTGGACAGGAGACGCGGCGGCTGAGTTTTGTCCAGCTGATATTACAGGTTCTGCAGTTACAAGTCACAAAGTTGAAATATGCAAACACACTTAAGATTTCTTAACTGTGTACATAATTGAGTTCCAAGTTCTTTAGAATGGATTGAACAAATCAGACAAAACAAAGTCCTAGTATGTAGTGATTCTATCTCTGCACCATCTAGTCTCATGTCAGGTGTGTCCAGTAATTTTCAGGATGTACAGTTCAAAACAGTTGCAATACACTCAGGGGTATTAAAACAATGCACTGAGGTCACATTCATTTGGGTTCCTGATAAAGACAGTCTGTTTCCTGTGCAATTATGTCACTGGCATGTTATGTCAGTGTTGTGTTTACAGTTTATTCTGCTTCCCATACGTGTTTAGTGTGTCAGCATGCTAACAGATGCTAATTAGCACTAAACACAAAGTATCAACTGTGGCTGATGGGAATATCATTAGTTTTGCAGGACCTGATGATGGTGGTAGATGAAAAGTCAGGGAATCACCAAAATTCATACAGAATACAGTTCCACCATTCAATAGCACTTTGAACCAAAAATGTCAACCTAGACCCAGAATGCAAACTACAATTTGTGCTAATTCAACTTGATCCCCATGGTTGGCTTTTTGGAAAGAAGGAAAACATTTATGTTAAACAAAATTACATCTTACATCATGCCAGAACTCTAATCATTGATTTTTTTCTTGTCCTGTTTTCTGACCTTTTCGGGCCTCTAAAATGATTCAAATAAAACAGTAGAAATAGTCAGTCATAACCCAGAGACCTATCTGATTATGATGATGGCTCACAATATTTCCTCATGCAAAAGGGTTAGGGACCAAGAATTTAGTAGCTGAATAGATACTTTACATGGTTTTGAAAACTTTTACCTGTTTGTGGCCCACCAAAGTCATAAGAATTCAACCTCTTGGATATTCCATGAATTTCTGGACAAAATTTCATGGTAATCCAAGTGGAGATATTTCATTCTGGAGTATGAAGTGGTAAGCCGACCAACTGACCACAATGCCATACAAAGCCACGCTAATAGCTTGACTTAAAAGAACGAATCAATGGCTACACAAATGCAAAGAAATGTCAGAAATTTTGGCTTGGTTAAACATGTTCTTTCTTTCTATGACTTCAGACTCATTTATTACTATTTGGTTTCCTAATGGTTGAAAGTACCTCCCACAGAAACAGAGACTACAAACTGGGTAATACGTGTACTATTATGATTACAATATATGCAGGAATTGTTTTATTGAGATGAGAGCAGCAACAGAGGGATGAATGGGGGGCTGCAGGTAATGAGGAAGAAAACACAACAGAGGAATCTGCAATGTCACTTTGTTCCTACTCCTCCTGCCCCAGTGGAAGAGATGACACCAGCTGAAGTGGTAGCCAATTTAAAGGTTCACTGATCAGAAATTGTTATGTAAAATACAGTCATATTACAGGGTACATCATAAAATGAGGCTACCATGAAAAAGCACATTCTGTTAGGTTGCCCTGGTTGACCAAATTGAATTCTGTTGTTGAGTATGGGCCAAGCAGAAACTACCCCAAGCTTAATGTTACTTGATTGATACCTGTCCTGTTAGCACAATATAGCTAAAGTAGCTATCGTTAGCCCAAGTGTGCAGTGCTCGTTGTTTCCAGTAAGCTAACATTCACTTTGGTCTGAGGTAGTGGGGTGTGCTTCCAGAGTGTGAAAGGCACTCTGAAAAATCATACATAATACAAACTGATTTTATTCAGGGAAAACTGGATTCAGCAACATCAATCTATTTCTTTTCATGTTCCTTTGGTAAACATGAGCTGGTTGTGTGCAGTTTACTGACATTGAGCATCAGCTTATAGATATCCAGTGTCAGTGCACCTCAGCAGGGCACATGTTTGTACAAAAAAGGTCTTGAACTTCAGTATTTAAATTTATAGTTGGCAAAGGACTGTGACACAATTATGCTGCTTTCAAGTATCACAGCTATGTCTGACTTCTATGTGAAGTTTTTCCTGTCTGCAGCTGTCTTTGTGTAATATGAAAGTGTCTGTGTATACATCCATAGCTGCCTTAGTTACATTATGATTAAGCTAACAAGACACTAGAGAGAAATAAAGCTTCTAAACTTTGAGGATAAACAGATTGTCTCACATATGCCAACAGCCTGATTCAATAGCTTTTCCCTGTAGACCGTGTTAACAGGTGAGACCGTGAGACGTCTATCACAGAGCGCACTCAAGGATTCCCATAGGCCACTAAGGGCCACTAATGACTGAAGGTTTATGAGGAAAAGCACAGTTAAAATACATAAAGTGTCTAACAAATTAAAGTTATTATGGTAGTTTAATTATCATGAGGGCATGGCAGTTGGCATCATCTAAAATGTGATCTCTCACTGATGTATGTATGTACAGGTGTGCATATGAATGGTGAAATGAACTACATAGCCTGAATGGGAATCTTTATATTGAATTAAACACAACTGTAAATGGTACAAGGGCTTATCATTGTCTCTTGTTGCATTCTCCACAATTTAACAGTTGAACAGAAGAGGAGTGAACTAAAAGCTAAGAAAAGATAACAGTGATTGCGATACAAAACAATGATTTAAATCAGCTAAGTGATACACAAAGTGATACTTATATTGAGTGCTGGAACGAACAAATCTTTTCTATTACAGACCCTTTGGGTTTGGTATGTACTAGATGACTCTGTTACTGGTGATATCAGCTTTTGTATATGCTTGCTGTTCATGTACTTGCCTAATGCCTACCTTATGCTGAAGAGACCACTAGGGGGGTACAGGGCTTTCCAGATTTGTTCATGTAAGAGAGTCAGACAGTAGACTCAGTGCTTGTTAGCCTGTGGATACTATTCTTGGCCCCCCTGATTGAACTCCATGGAGTAGACTTACTGTGGGGGTTTATTTGATAGTTACTACCTAGTGCATCAGTGTTAATGATGTGAAATGTTTTGACTATTGATATAAATACTTTTGTACTTTTAAATACTTTAACTTTCATTTCTGGTTAATTTCCTAATTCTACTCATGGTTATAATAGTAAGTAAAACACTTCATGATTTCATAAGTTATCCATCTTATTTAGCCTTCAACTTATTTTCTGGATGGATAATGCAGCATAAATTACTTCACTTCCACTCAATAATCACACATGCTGTTTGCATGCCCTTGTTACAGTATAAGATAGTAGTGTGGTTCTTCTGCAATACTAAATAGTGCCGCAAGATAGTGCCTATCTAAGTTTTGAGTTTAGAGTTTTAGACACAGTTGCTGCTGTGCTGCTCTGACCAATTTTCACCACAATGATCTTTTCTCAGTAACCTAATGAGTTAGTGCAAGTTATGATGACTTTATCCTACTGCCAATGATTAGTGAATGTGGTGCCATGGAGACCTGGCATTGTATGGTTGATGTTGAGTACTGTAGGATAAAGCAGCAGTGTAGAAATTAAGTTGTTACTTGTTAGTTATATAAGTGAACTACTATTCAGAGGCTTCTGCTAACTACAGGCTGCTAGCTCTCTTCACTTACACTGGCGATGTTAGACCCTGCACATGTGTTGCCTGAAAGGTGCCCAATGCCAAATACTCGAAAACCTGGAAAACATGAAAGTTTAATATATTTAGAGGTCCTGACCCAGATATAATCAGATAGCACCACACTTGAACTTCCAGGTACAACACCTCTACTTGGTGTTAAGTGGTAGACACAGAATCTGGGGGGAAAACAGCTGTAGCGCACAGTTAAAAAAGGAGCTTTTAATAAAGTTCAGTAACTAATGTTTTGACAAACTGCATGTCTTAATGGGAGTAAGACCTCATCCTTCCAGATCCTTGTCTCATTGTCTTGTCTATTGAGGCACCGCTTTGAGCTTTGTGTTAGCTAATTTGCGGAGATTCCCTTTACTATGTGGTAGCTGTACTTTGTTACAACATACCTACCTGCAACATAGAGTTAAAGGAGAGACAGACAACATTTTGAAATATAAAAGATTACAGGCCACAGCCCAAGGCTGAAGCTTTGGCGTGCTTATAAGCAAAACCACAGAGGAGTGAATCATAGCTTTATCCATGCTGCAGAATATCAGCAGCATTCATCAGTGGATGTCCTTAGTGCCCGCTCACAGCCAGACAGTCAGGACAGCCAGCTATCTCCTTTCTCTGCATAGAATGCAAGCATGCTGTCAAAAGCTTAGCAGCTTTTAAGTCCAAATCACAAACAGAAAAGTAAGCAGCTGGGAGAAGAATGCTAAATCAAGCTTATAAAACAATGGACATGTCCATTTTTGAAGATAGAGATTTCCATGTGGAAGAGAATCTACTGTCTGGGTGCCTTGCACTTGTTACACTGCTGTAGAGTTGAGCGCTTTGGACTCATAAACATGGGCAGGGACAGATAACAAAACAACATATGCAAAGGACTTGTAGGTGCAAATATTGTAACGCATGAGACAGCATCCACAGCTCTAAAAGGAAAGGTCAGATTGACACGATGGTTCTCGTTGGCAGAAAGCAGCTGTCTCCAGGGTCAACCATAAACACATGTTATTTATTCAGCGGGACTTAATTAAAGATGCCCGACTCGGTGTACGGTGTTAGCTGTGATTTCTCGAAGGAGGCAGCAGCGTAATTCACATTAATTCATCATCCAATACATAATCCTCAGGTGCACGACGTCGTCTGCCAAGATCGCAGCAAATAAAGACCATCTGCTGTTTTTATTCAAACTTGATTGAAATGACAGCTTTCAAATGATATAAAAAGAAATGCTCCCCACCAATAGGGATCTTTGTTGAATGTGACCAGAAAAGTGTGGAGCAAGAGGGAAAAGAAGGTGGAAGAGATAAAAAAAAAAAAAGGATTCCCGGGTTTGGATGCAGGAAGTGGTTTAATGGAGGTTAATGCAGAGAGTTTGTCAAACAAAGCCTGCACAGTGAGACCAAACGTCAGGGTAACCACGACTTCAGTAAGGGTTTTTGACTCATTGAAATTTCAACGATGGCTGATGTTGCCTCTCTACTCTCAGCGAACTCTGTGGGGGGTCTCACCATGATGCCTTTGTCTTTTTCTCCTTCTGTGTGTTTTCCCGCCTTTTTCCTCTTAGCATGTGACTTTGCATGCTGCACACAGTCATTCACACAGGAATCTAAGGATGTACATGCTGTGCTACCCTTCTGGACAAAACTATCTTGCTCTAATGACAATATGGTTTGAAGAATATTTCCAGCTTGGTAGATACAAAAGCTTTGAAGTTTCTCTGAAAATCTGAATGTGTGTTCACAGTGAGTGTGTGGGAGTGATGATGATAACATGCAATCAGCTTCATAATTTGTGTCCACACAAGCAGAGAAAAGGGTACCTGCAAAAATATTTTGGGTTAATGTCTGTACAGATGTGACATATACTCACAGATCTGCTCCCTGATGGAAGCCATAGGCTACATCAGCAATAAACAGCAACCGTAAAGCACTTCAGGTAATTACAGAGTGAGAGTGCAGCATGCAGGTGCAGCTTAGAGCTCAGTGTGATGACTGTTTCATGTGGAAAATATTAGCTTTCGTTTTTATTTTTCCTACACAAGGTAATAAAGCGTTTATTTTATGACATAATAATTGCCTTTTGTGAAGAATGGGGTACTGGCAATGGTGATGCATATTGAGTTTACAATGAATACAAATGATAATATATATATATACATATATATATATATACACATATATATATATATATATATATAAAATTAAATTAATATATTATATATATGTGTTTGCATGGATGTATTATGGCAAGTGGATACCAGCCTAAAAGACGGCACCCATTCATTCACTTTAAACTTGCTCCCCCAGTGTATATAAACCAGAGCAGTTTTCTCCCAGGTTTGCCTCTGTTTTGTGGCCCACTGTCCCCTATAAGACTTTACACTGGGCTGATGTCACAAACATAGAAATAGCTTTTCTAGGCTCTGAGAAAGTTTTACAAAAAAAAAACAAAAAACAAACTTCATGATTTAAAGAAGCAGAATACAAAATAATTATAATAATTGTCTGCAACACAAGGTGACCTGTAACTCTTTTACAGACATCTCTTTCATAATGTCTTCTGCCTCTGTAGCACTTGTTGGAATTTTTGTTGAGGTACAGTAGTTGGCCACTGGAACAAATTGGCAACAAACCTGACTGGTAGCACCATTCAGCTCTCATACAGTTTTTTTTCTATTGCTAATACACATTTTTGAAAACAGGGCTCATTTTCACTTTTCAGCATTTTCACACTTAGTATTAAGAAGCAATGCATTCACTACTACATAAAAACTTACCAAAATGTAACTTTTGCACCAAATAGCAAATACTTAATTATTATTAACAAGTTTTTGTCCAACCAGCTACACACTGTTGTGCTCAATCAGAACCACTTTTATCTTCGGTGAGCTTTGTCACAACAATGGTTCTATATGTAGAGAAATCTGCAGAAAGAGATTGTTCTAGTCTACAGAAATATGTGCAGGAAGCTTATTTTTATCTACAACAATCCAGTGAAACACATGCAATATAAATTACAGTTGTGTGAACAAAAATATGTTCTTTGTGAAATACAGCAAACAGAAAAGAAAACTTTGAGAAAAAATATACAGAAAAAAAAAACAGGAAAGAAAAATATAGAAAAAATACTACTGATGGTCACACATTTTCCACCATTATGCTGAAAAGAACTCTTCAATTATACTGAGAAATGGAGAGTAGGGTGTAAGGTATTGAACAAAAAAGGAGGGTGCTGTTGAAGCCAGCCTCATTGATGAAAATAAACTCGTGGGATCACATTAGCATCCATTTCCAGTACTTTCTGAAAACAAATGAACAAACAAGTCAATATGATGTAGTACAGTACACTGGGGGGACAAATGCTGTACTGTGTGTAGTGTACTGCAGTCAATCTGTACTTACATCCACATTCATGTCTCAGATCTTTTTCTCAAACCGCACCCTGTAAAGCTGCTTCATGCACTTGCTTCCGATGGAAAATACGGGCCAAAGTGGACAGGTTGATTTGCCAGATGTTAAAAATTGTGTTGCGCCATAGGAGTAGCATACCTCTTTTTGGGAAGAGATTTTTCTTTTTGTTGTTGACCTACCAACAACTTAAAATTGTTGGTTGGTCTTTTGTCACTCCTCTTTTCATTTTGTATGCCAGTTTGCTGTTGCTCACACTGGCTGTTAACTGCTGCTGCTTGATAAGATGCAGGTGGATTGGTTGGGCACAAGTCTCACAATACAGGGGCAGAGAGGGGTCTTTGCTTACTAATTACAGCAACTTTATAATGTTTTGTGACATTTAATACTTCATTTAATGTGATGATATGATTTTTTTTGGGTGGGGTGGAGTAGGTTCTACTGGCTAGTTTTGATTATTGTTGGGTTACAACTAATGTTACCTAGATTTCATCAGAAATTTGTTTTCTTCCTTGTCCTCATCCTCCCCCTCCACCCCTCTCACTCTCCCTTTCCCTCTACCTCTTCCTCTCCCTGCTATGCTGACTTCCATTGTTGTTGAAAAAAGGTAATCACCTGTGGTCTTTTTATAGTGCTTACATCCTGATTGATGAGTTGACAATTAAGCAGTTAGGTGTTTGGCCAGGTGGTCAATGGGTCTGGCATTTTGAATGAGTGTTTTGAAATGACAAACAAGTGACTTTATGTCAGATTCCTGTATCTTATGTAGAGAACCATGTGCAGTATATTTCAAAAAGTGCTATGTTGAATTACAAATTTCGTCCAAAGCTGAAAATGTGTTTAGAGTTTTGGAGACTTGAGCTGAAGTTTTGCTCTCTGAGTGTCAATTTAATTGTGCTTTTGTATGTCATTTCAGTGTGTTAGCAACTGAAAAATACTGTGATACATCAGTGTGTGTTTCTGGATCCACTGTAATGCAGCAAACACCAGGTGGCACAAGCTCTTTTATTGTTATGAAAAGTGCAACAGATTGTAGTTGTGTGTTCAGAAGGTCATCACTCTTCAACAGTTTCAACACAGGCATCCTTCTTTCAGCCCACTCACAGTTTACATGCACAGTCTGTGGCCTTGCACATGGAGTGCATGTGAACAGACAGTATGCCAGGATTCTCTGCAAGGCCTCTGTTCAGCTGTCTATGGCTCAGCTCATTAGCAGGGTGAAGCATCTGGGCAGAGTTGACTCAGAGAAGTTTTCTGGATTTTTTCTTCATTCATTGCAGCAGTTTCTGGACTTTTACATCACTCACAGCTGCAGTTTCTGGACTCTAGTTTGCTGGTTTAGAGATTAGAATTACTCAGTTATTATTCTGTTATTGCAATAATCGTTGCAGTAGCGATATGGTATTGTACTTGAGTCTCTGTAATAGTCTGATGTCACTTGAGTCTCTGTAATAGTCTGATGTCACTTAGTTAATTAGCTATTGCAAATGTTCTTTACTGCTACTCACTGTAATGTATATGATTCCTGTAGATGTTATTTATGTTTTTTGGTGATTTGTCAGTGTGTAAAATGCTGCTGCTTGTTGATACCCCCTTACACTTATGAATACTCTTTTCTTCACTTATACATCTTTGTACTGTTTATTCTTGCATTGTATTGCTCTTGCATTGTATATTCCATGCCACACTGTTTATGTTTATCATTATTGCATATACCTAATGTCATGTTCTACGTTTATTCCCTTTCATGTAGTAACCACATAGCAGTAAAGGAGTATCCTAAACATACTAGCAATAAATTAGCGCCATGTCAGTGAGTGTCTGTGTGTCATGAGTCTACGGAGAGTACACTAATATCCATAGAACTAGGTAGGGCTGGGCGATATGACCAAAATCACGATAAAGTCACATGCCAATCACGATATAAGTCGGTTCATATTACAATAACGATATATATCACGATATAGCACATTTTCTGTAAATTCAATGAATAAATATTTTATATAAGATGACATCGGAAAGGCCTATTTCTTATTGCATTTTGAATGATATCAGGCCAGGAATTAAGTCATTTTTAGGGCAAGGCAACTTTGGCCTTTGATAAATACAAATTTATTTGGGCATCAAGGCCAAAACCAATGGTGCAATAACAATAAGTGATATGAGGATGAGGACAAAACACTACAATCAACAATTAGTCAGTGTATTGAAAAACAGTTCTGAGTTTATTAAAACTACACTGAATGTTTGACTTTTCCACAAAATGCTGTCTGAAAAAAATGTGAACTATCATATTAATTGTTATTGTTATATTTAATGATTAAGTCTATAAATGGGTAAGGGTGATCAATATTAATTGAAACATGTGTGCAACTATTAGCATTTAAGTCTGAGATCACAGGAGTCACAAAAATGACTTAAAACACTTTTTACATGTTAAATATTAAACACACTGATGAGAAACTTGTCAGTGGGTCACATGATCTTTCTCAGTGGATATAACGTTAGTACCGCTGTGAAACACACTTCAACACTCTGTCAGTGGATATAAAGTTAATACCGGTGTGAAACCGACTTCAACACGGAGTTTAGCATTACGGGTTGTTTTTAGCATTAATGTTGCTAAGCTAGCGAGTGTCTTGAAGTCTGTTTATCATGTGTGTGTTGGAGTCAGTCAGCACTAAAACTGTTTCATTAGTCCGTTTTAACCAGCAGCAGTTGCTGAAGGATCATGTAACGTGTTTTTCTGCCACAGAGGAAATAAATTAACGACGAGTGAAAACGTCTAAAGTGTCTTCAGACTGCAGAAACGGAAAATATCAAAGTGCCAGATGAGTTAGCACTGTAACAGACGGCTGACATAAGTAGTCTCATAAATACTAACTGCCAGAGAGAATAATGTTTGACCACTTCCCAGAGCCTGTGACTGAACTGTAAACACAACGTGTATTAACTCTTTGACTGTACAGTGTTTAGCTGGTAGCTAATGTAAGCTAGCAGGTTAACTGTTAAACATGTATTTATGAGAAAACTTCCACTACTGTTGATATCCAGCGTGATGACACAGGCACTGGGTAATAATCAGTCTGTTTATTTGCTTCTCCACATGTAGTTTTAAATGAGGAAATCCGCAAAGGGCACAACAGCCAGTTCAAAACAAGGCACGTGAAACCGGCCGTGTGTGTAGTTACATTTTTAAAGGGCATTACGGCCACACAGCGGAACATCCACGGCACTGACTGTTTGGCCGTGGTAACGTAACTCCTGCCCTATTATGTACTCGACAAATAAAAGCTACTTACTCGTATTTGATTATTTTCTCCGTTTAGTTTACAAAACGTCGTCAAATGACAACAGATATTGCTGTAAAGAGTGTGATTTGCGACACCGCGATATAGCAAAAAATGAAACGATATACATTTTTATATCGTCAAACGATATATATCGTCATATCGCCCAGCCCTAGAACTAGGTTTTTCCTAAGGTTGTTGAGTATTCAGTAACCCAACACCTCTTTTACATTGTGCAGGATGAAGTTTTATGCAGGGTGGTGCTATTGTGCCAAATTATCACATAGTGTTTGTAGTGGATAAAACAAGAAAACACAACTGAGGTGATTAAAAAAAAAAAAAAAGTGAAATTAATATAATTATTCCCATATTGTGGAGAAAAGCTCTAAAATATGTAAACATATATCTAAACCACTCTTTAAATATTTTAAAATATTTTGTCAAAATAGTAATGAAATAAATGTCTTTTCAATTTTTCCTGGTGCCTTGAAACTTTTTTTTTTTTTTTTTTTTAGAAACCATGACGGAAAACATAGAATAAGGTAAGGAATTTTAGTGAGGATCAACAAGTCACTACTGATTAAGAATGAGCTGCCGTTCCACAGCAAAGCCTCCAGAGCTGGAGGGTTAGTAGTGAGACATGTGGCAAAGGTCAGGCACTTCTGACATATAAAATGAGAACAGACCTTGATATCCCAGCCCTCTCTCAGATGGCATGCCTGTACCCTGTGATAGTATCAAGCCCACGGACCTGTGTGGCTCTCGGTATCCAGCCAGTCACGTAGAAATGATGAGGTCCCCGTGTGCCCTGGCTCCTGTCGCAACCAATAAATCTTCCCTAGTGAGAGTCAGGGGCTGGGATGTACTAATTGCTTTATTGATTTGGAGCTTTGCTGCACGACAGCACCTGATAAACACATCAGGCAGACGAGGGAGAAAGCATATGGGCCTGCTGAGCTTTAGCTTGCACCCTTATCATTTCTAAAGGCTGGGAAAAGAAGCTTTAGGGAGGTGGCTGGCCTTGTGTGGGGAGTATTTTTTTCTCTCGTCTAAACACACATCACTGGCTATAAATTTCCAAAAAGAGAGAACATGCTGTCAGAGCATCTGCCAGTGTGTTTCTCCAGGTGGAGATGCTGGATGTTGAAGGAGGCGGAGGGGAAATGGGAGAGGAGCCGTAAACATTATCACAGGGATGTTTGTCTTGCACGCCTCATTCTGCTCTCCTTGCATTGTAACAATAGAGCAGAGATCCAGCTCTGTGATTTAATTAAAAAAGGCTTTGGCATTATTTGTCTGCCTTTGTTTAGTTATGCATCACTGAGTGTGTTAAAGGCAAGGTAGAGCAACCAAAGAAGAGTGGCCTGTCAAGCACAGCCACTAACTTAATTATAATATCTAATATCTAATAGTACCTCCTTTTTAACGAGAACCACACAAGATTAGTTACACTCTCAAGTACAATTCCCTCTGACAACAATCAAATACCTACAGTGCAACACCAGCTTAGAGTAAATTGTATCTGCTGTCAGTGAAAAGAGCAGATTTTTCTACAGAATCCCTTATTATATCACAGAATTTCTGTTTGCTTGCACCTCATGAATATTAACCAGCGACACAAAGAGCAACTTAATTAGTGTGACTTATTTAAACCAGGCCAATGAATGACTCATTTTGCTTGTTAAACATATGATTTCCCCCACTTACATGAGTCATGTTAACTGCTAAATACAAATTGAAGCAGTGTATTTCCATGTTTTGGTGAAACAAGTGTTTTTTTAAAGAACTGTAGAGAAGTGGATTATGCTGCAGGGGTGGTTGAGAAGTTCCTGTGGGTGTTCAACCCTGTTGCCATCCAACATCAATATCTGAAAATTCTGCATAACCCTGGATCTCATTCAATGCAATATTTTCTTCAAATTCTCCTATCTATGCACGGACATTATGATATGGTTAAGGTTATGTGAAGATTGTAGTTATCATAGTTATAGTTTTTTTCAATTTCATACTTAAAAATGTTACAGTAATTCCATGTTGCAGTAAGTGCATCCACCACTCCAAACTCTACACTGTTACTTTCCATAGGACACATCCTGCATGCTGCTGAACTTTGGCACAAGACATAAATCTTGAGGTGCAGAATTATCCAATATGGATGTAATATATGGAACTGGGGCGCACTGGGGGGCAATGCCTGTCCAATTGGGCTTTTGTACCCCCTCAAAATTCAGACTGACAGTTTGCGCACTCTATCAGATTCATGAAAACTTCCTCTCTAACTCTACATGACTGACATTAGGCTACACATGCTGTCACAACGCAGTGTTGTGCATCCAGCAGCTAGATGGAAGTTGGAAACTATGGCTAAACAGCTAAAAAAGTCCAATCCATGTGGACTTAACACAATACTGTCAAAATATAGCTAGGTTGTCAAGGCTAGCTGTACATAGCTGTGTGCTATTTGCAATGAAGCACCTTATAGACTGTATTATTGAATAATAATACTCCCCCAACCCCCCCAAAATGGGTCAGCTACTACTCCATAATCTACTGCTAGAATCAAATTCTGTTGGAAACAATGAAAGTACTTATTGCCTTGTGACTTGCAATGGTTTTGTTGCACTTAAAGTGTAGAGTGTAGTGGCTGTCAACTCCTGTAAAATGTTATCATCACCATGATGTAAAATGGAGTGCCCACCTGTGAAAACCCTGTGCCCCCTTGCTGATAATTGTCTGGGGCCAGCCCTGATGTGAATCTCAGGAAGCTATAGCAAAAGTATGCTTATAACTGCAACTTTCTCTTTTTTCCTTTTTTGTGTCTAACTCACAAGTTTTATGTAAAAAAAAAAAAAAAAAAAAAAAAGCAAAAGTTGGATTCAGAATGTTTCCAAAAGAAACAAAACGTGTACTTTTCTTAAAAGGGCATAATTTTGGGCTCAATTTCCTGTGGTCACAAGTTTTCTTCACACCCATACACTGCCATATCATCCTGTCAGAGACTCATTTAAGAGAAAATGTCATAGGAAGATATGAGTAGAGGCCTGATGGTCACTGTGTAAAGCAGATGGTCAGTGGCTAACTTTATAAATCTTAGGAGGCTAAGCTGGAATTCTTTGTTCTCTCCTTTTCTATCTCTCAAAAGTTTTTGTGAAAAATCTGCACAAGCTTGCACTTCGAAGTTTCAAAAGAACACAAAAAGCATGTTATAGTACACATGTATGGTACTAAACAATTCATTATCCATCTTTCCCAACAATGTAATAATATATGCGATCACAAGTTTTCTTTAGATTTAATTTTTTTATATTTATGTAAGTTATATAAGTTATATAAGACCAAGAGTCCAGTTATGATACTTTCTCTGTTAAGCCGTACTTAGGCTCAGCAGTGCTTTGAGCTAAATGCTAATGCCAGTATGCTAACATGCTCACAATGTCAATGCTAGCATGCTGGTGTTTAGCAGGTACTGTAATATTTACCATGTTTATCTTATTTTACGGTGTTAGCATGCTAACAATGACTAATTAACAACAACAACAAAAAAAGCTGGGGATGATAGGAATGGCATTTGTATCGGAATATTAATATTAATATTTTGACCTGCTGATGGTGATTCTCTCAACAAACCCCTAGTTTAAGATGCCAGCTGTTGCAGAGATACCGGACAGATTGCTCCTGGCAAATAGAAAGAGAATGTGTTAATTGAGGTTTTCCATGATTTTGACCCGATTGGAATACTTTTAAGAAAGCAGGTCCATTGTGTAATAATATCTACAGTTTACTCTGCGCTGTTCAAAAAAGGTGAGGATGAGAGTAGAACATATACCTTACCAGACATTATTTTAATTTATCATCATTGTTCAGTATATCTGTGCGAGGACACTTTTACAGCATAGTATATGCTGTATGAAATAGAAGCCAATGACAATCTAATACAATACCATTTAAACAAGTGATCAGTGACTCATCTTCTACACATATATGCATGATAGCTGAGATTTATGGCATTTACTTTTCACAGTTATGCGGTCCAGGCTTTCCAGGTTTTAATGGGTTTTCATATTCTCACCTGCCAAAACTATTTTATTATACGTATGTATGTGTGGGCCTGATAGAAGATGAATAAAAAGTAAAATAGTAATGCCAGCACTAACTCAATAATTCCCACCAGATGAACAAATTGACATTTGTTTAAAGAGAGCATGGCATAACATTACTCTTTCTGTCGCAGGACTACCAGGTGTTATAATTTTAGAATTCTGACCTTTTTGCAGAACTTGTCATGCTGAGATGTTCCTGACACAGAAAAAAATGCCTCAGCCACACACACGACTGATCCACTGCAATGTTTTAGACTGAAAAACTACCAAAGCCTGCCATTTCACCCAAAAGAACTGGAGGGTTCCACATCTCTTATCTATGCTGACTCCTAACTATGCCATAAAATGCCTCATAAATGATCACAGTGTATACTTATTCATTACACTACTTGACGGAGTGCAACAATCAGTACTCTGATTCAACTTCCCCTCTCATACATGTGTAGCCTGGTGTGAAAAGAAGGGGTTCAAACAAGTTAGCCCCTAATAAAGTTAAGGAAACTTTTGTAAGACCAATAAACTGAAAGTAATTTAGTTTCAATTTTTAAAAAAAATGGTTCACTGAGAAAAAAATAATTTAGTCATAAATTTGGTAGGATGTAAGTAATATAAGTCTTCCATAAATAGTTCAATCAGTAGTTAAAATCAACAGTTCTAAACAATATTCAAGGCAAACAATGTGGTAAACTAGAAAAAAAAAACCCAGATTGTGCCTTTGGTTTTGGTTACTTTTGTTTGATTGGTTACTGGAGGATTCAGTCAGTGCCACCTGTGTTAATTGGTCGTAGGTAGGGAAGAGAGCCATGGAGGTCAGGATTTAGAAAAAAACGAAAGCAAGATATGAAAACAGAGAGAGAAACAGACGGAGCAGGAGAAATGCAGAGAGACGCTAATGGAGATAGTTTTGTTTATGTTTAGCTAAACAGAGGAAAAGTGTGGCTATAGTCAGCAACATACAGTTTTTACTTTATCACAGTTGATTAGGGAGATAGTTTGTGCAAGTGTGTGGCGGAGCTAAGCTAACGTCTGTGATCTCTAAACTGGAGGACACCATTGCTGACCGGGAAGGACTGTTTGTATGCTTTCTGGGGAATTCACCTCCACTGCGTCTGGTTTCATCCTTCGGACCACGGACTGTTTCTCTGTGTCTGACACCGAACTGTAAGTTGCAGCTAAAGAGTCAGATATTTCCCTCATAAGTTTATAAAGCTCAAAACAGAGCTGTTCCTCATTGTGCTTCTGTATGGACTTATTAAATTTGAACAAATGTTCCACAGCAATAAAAAGGACTAATCAAACTTCTTGCCTTGAGGTTGTAAATGTGTACCTACACATCAACAAGGAGTTCATCAGTGTTGACAGGCGGACACACAAAGAGAAAATGTTTGTGCACAATTACCATGCGTCTCTTCCCGGCTCTAGTGCTAAACATCACAATAAGAAACGATAATGGAATTTGACAGATCAGTGGATGCGTCTTTTGATTTCGATTCAAACTAATTCACCGTGACTCTACAAAGAGATGAAAGACTGCCATCAAAGACAGAGCGGCCAATCGCATGCCAGCATTGCTGATGAATCATCCATATTGATACTGTATCAGAGTGTCATGCCTGTTACACTTGAAAAGGACAGGCTTCTATCTGCTTTCAACGGACTACTATGACTGTTCTGCTATATGTTACAGCTAGTGAGATAAGATAACTGCAGTCACTCCTACAGTAGCTCACTACTTTAGCAATCAAGATATTGACATATCTTAACTTGGAATTTTATTCCATATATTATATAGCCAAACTAGTTTTGTCATCATTATTTACCTAGAACAGATGGTCATCACTCTTAGCAAGGGTCATGCATATCAAAGTAGCAGTAGAAATTATTGACTCAATAATTGCACAGCAACAACTCAAGGGTGTGATGTCAGCATAAAATGCCATATGGAATGAGGGAGGATGTCCCTGAGCGGCAAAAGTAAATGAGAAAAAATAAGCTAATTAATGGGGTAAATAAAGTCTCAGGTGACAGTGGTTAATGCAATTTTACTATGCTAATAAATCACAAAGGGCTCTCAAGCTGTACATGCATATTGGTGATAATGACTCACTGGAATAGATTTATGAATTGGAATGCAAAGTAATATTGGCATCTTCTTCTATTTGCTCTAAGTGCCTTGCTGAATTATACTCATTTGTATGGATTTTTTTCCTGTGCAGTTTTCTTCCAAACAGCAAATTACTGTAATGTGGTGAGATTTCAGAAGTTTCATTACAAGTGGTAATGGTCAGCCCAAATCAATAATGTAGGCCTCAGTGAGCCGATTTATGACAACCAAGTTGGATCAAGTTGAATTTAAGGAGAGCACTGTGTACTCAGTTGCACAGGTTTGTACTGGATTTGTTACTGAATCTGTAGATACCATGTCACATAGTACAGTATATGTTTTGAACCTGCATGTATTGAACCTCTGACTCCTGATAACAGGTGATCACATATGGATCATAACCGATGGTTGTTCTCCTTGATTTTTATTGTCAGACAGCTCATGTTGTTGGTTTTTGGTGCTCTTCCAGTTTACTTCTCAGAGTCCTGATATAATGCTTAATGCAGCTGTTGCAAGTAATGTCATACACCACTCTTGTTTTCCAGGGTGTCCAGTTCTGTTAGGGCGTACCAACAGAGATCTGAATGTGTTGAATGGTTTGTGGTAAGTGCCAACTCCTTGGCAAGATTTTCTGACAGCCCAGCCACATAAGGGAGCCATGTTGTTGATTCAACACTTTTTATCATGTTTCTTGACATTATTGATAATAACGTGACAGACCTTTTTTTCCCCCCTTGTGATTGACATTAATTTCAAATGGTTAATTATGAGGCAGAAGACCTTGTACAACTGTTTTTAAATTGGTGGAGTGTTCCTTAAAATAACCCATCAACTATCAGAGAATATAAATAGCGGTGTGTGACAAGTTATTTCTGATTTTGTTGTCATATGACTGGAGAGGTATTATTGTGAATGCTGTGCATGAAACAATCCTACATTGTTTTAACTACTTTCTGTGAACAATGTCACAATTTCTACTCACCACATTTCTGTTTGTCTCCATATGTCTATCATCCACACATTGTTTTTTTGAAAGATGAGCATCCAATGGAAGCATGACAGCACATGTGACACAGCGTCTTTTAATCATGAAACTTGAAATCTTTTGAGTATGTTTGCACAACATGTTCAGACCAAGAAAATGGCTATGTTATTTTTGAATGTGCAGTGGTCCTATATAGTCATATGCTGATGAATCCCAATTATGCATGCATAAAGCTTTAATTAACATGATGGTATTGCCTCAGAAAGTCTTTAATAGGCACAGAAGACACGCATTCATAATCCTCTGGACCAAAGTGATGGTTAAAAAAAGTGAAACAGCAGAACTTCAGTGATAATGAAATTGAGACAATACTCTGAGTTTCTTGGAGAGAAAAAAAGCAGCAGTGGCATTATGGCCAGCTAAGAGAAAGGAAAGGTTGAAGGAGAAGGCTGAGGGTGTGCTCTCCTAAACTGCTGCCTCATTTGGGATGTGTCAGGATCTGGCAGTGATCCACAGGAGGACAGTGGCATTATGGCCAGCACTGAAGCTATGCAGCACCAGTGACCGGTGTTAAAGGACAGACCTCATTGGGCTCTGGGTTAACCTAACCTCCCACTTCTCATTTTCTTCTCTGCTACATCTGGGACTTTTCAGTGTTTACAGCCTGTGCTTTATTAACTCAAGTCATTAATTTAAATGGCATCTACAATAACTTCTTTAGATTAATTTATTGCTTTCTTCGTGCTTCTGTATATAAAGTAATCCTTAGAGAAATATAGCCACATATAAGGAACTTATTGAACGTGAGTTTTAGCCATATAAGCACCTTGGCCTTAGGGATGGGAATATCAGTTAATTAGTACACCACTGTGGTCCAGACTGAAATATCTCAACAATTATTGCATGTATTACCATAATGAGCAGACAATGAACCCTACTTCCTTTGGTGATCTCCTGAATTTTCCTCTAGCACCACCTAAAGGTTGACATTTGACATAAAATGTCTTGACAACTCTTGGATGGTTTGTCATACAAGCCAATACAAGCTAATTCACAACAAGCTCTCAACAGTTCTGATTTTTTCCTTTCTTCTTTTTTCCACTGCAAAAAAAGTAGAATATATATGTACACAAAGGTTCTGTGTTACGGTCATCTTGAAACAAATGTCAATCCATGAGAGTGACTGGCTGTGCATAGAGGGATCTGGGACTGTGAAGAGGAGGAAAACTTTGCTTAGCTTTGAAACAACTTATTCCTCAAAAATAAACTCCACTTCTGCTTCTTCCTGGTCTTTTAAAATGGCTTCCAGTAGTTCAAGCGTAGCTGGCACAGGGGATGTAGGACTGTTGGAAGAGACCTCAACATAAGATCACATAAGATAAGAAACCAACTTTAGCTTTGGAAATACAATGATTGTTTTGGGTTTTGGTTTTTTATTATGTAGTGCTGGGTTTCCCTTTGTTCTTGTGCAAGTGTGATAAATCTCTGGCTCCTTCTTGTTCTAGTAGTCATATTGCTATGAAGCTGCACCTGCACCAGGGCCTGGTGCTCCATAAATCTCCCTTCTTCAGTCAGAGTGGAGGTCTTCTTTCATATACATCTTTGTCTCATGCGACCCAACATTCTAACCACATTTCTCACTCATCCATGCATGCACCTTCACTTCTACCAATGCTGACTGCCACGCAACATTGTGTTTTGTTTCTTTTGTGTTAACATGTGTGTTCTTTGTTACAATAAAGGGTTTATTTTGTCTTCACCCTGTATCTCCTTGTCTTATTTCATGGCTTTTGACTGAGGTCATAACAAAGTAAAAAAAGAGACTACGTTCTTTCCCAAAAACGTGACATCACAACTTGATATTGCAGGGATTTTTTAAAAAAATGATTAAAACTGAAAAATGAAAATGAAAAATAACAGTTAATGAAACCTCAAGTAGCACCAGATCTGTACAACTATAAGCACATTCTCAGCCTCACACTACATACAGTGTTTTGCAAAACACTAAACACACTTCTCCACATTAGACACAGAAATCTAACATGATGTCACTTCTGTGCCATTTCAAGACACTGCCTTTCAAAATACCACACCCATGAACCAGTTGATCAAACACAGTTGTCAGTTGCACAGACACTCAGGTGCTTAATGGTAAACTCACCAGTCAGGCATAAACATTAAAAAAGGCAACAGGTGAGAGTACTTGTCTTTAACAAAAATGGAAGGCAGCGTTGCAAGAAGAGGGAGAGTGAGGATGAGAGGGAGAGGAAGATGAAAAGGTAGAGGTAGACTTGGAGGAGGACGTAGTCCAAAGACCAGGACCAAATTTATCAGATGAGATATGAGCAGCATTGGTTGACCATGTAAACCATGCGTTGATATATCACTGTAGATATACTGTTGCAACAGTAATTTGGACATTTTGACAAGGTGAAAAACTATTTTTCTCTACTGTCTACAGTAAAATCAGTACAATGTAGCCCACTACATGGTTTGCACGACACCAGTACTTTTTGGTACTCATTCAGTGCACTACCTGTTTTAAACAATGCATTGTACACTGTCCTGTGACATCTTACTTGTATTTTGATTGGTCTGCATAGAATTGAGGGTTGAGAACATCAAGGAGGAAGGGGGCGTACATTCTCAGAGGAACAAGAGTTTTATTGTAAACATGGTTTAAAACAATAATGGTGATACATGCCAGAGAAATCCAACCAACATCCTCAGTGAGCACAGTTTTCAGTAATGTCCATCAAGTCTCTCTATCACTGAGGCGAATCTTCAAAAAACATGACATACAGATGGAACAACTCTACTGAGCACCATTGGAACAAAATTCTGAGAGAGTAAAAGACCTGCAGCATGAGTATGTGGAGATAAGTAATATACACTTCAGTAGTACACTGCACACAGAATCTTTTCACATGTAAATTCATTTAGGCTTATATTGAACTACACAATGTTGTCTTTTTTTCAGAGTTTAAAAAAAATTGTAATCAGAATGATGTCACAAAATGTACTCATGCCT
Source organism: Euthynnus affinis (assembly GCA_029490765.1). Taxonomy (NCBI): domain Eukaryota; kingdom Metazoa; phylum Chordata; class Actinopteri; order Scombriformes; family Scombridae; genus Euthynnus; species Euthynnus affinis. The sequence goes on along the minus strand of CM055851.1, from coordinate 8,069,962 downwards.
TGCTGGCTGATACGGGACAATTACAATCAGCAAAACAATCGGAGCGATCAAATCAACGAAAATGTGATTTCTGCATTTTGTTTGTTTGGCACCATCACTGTGGTTCTTATATTCCTGGAATCCTGACCAACTCTACCCATTCATTTATGAATATTTGTGCTGTATTCTGGACATAAAGACCAATAAGAGCAGCATGGAAAATGATGGCATTTCTGAATAGCCTAACTAGGAAATTAAAAACAAGCCAAAACACCAGAGGGTTCAAAGGATTAATACTGCTGTTTTTTTTCAGTGCAAATTGCTGCTGAAGGTGTGTTTAGTGCTCTTTAGGTGTGTGTACTGCTGCTTAGGGAGTGCATAGTGCTGTTTTGGGTGAATGTAATGCTGTGGCGCTTACACAGTGCAGTACTAGTTTGAACTAGTTTGGTTTGTTCTTTTTTAATATGTAATCGCCTTGTAGAACACTTTTAGCTTTTATAGTGCCAAGCATCTTGAAGGTGAACTACAGTAGTAGTCATTTCAGTCATGCAGTCTATCATTGAGATGACTCTACACAGACAGGCTCAGTGAAATGAATAGTAACACACTCTGTTATGTATTCATGCAAGGAACATGAAAACATTGCTGCGTAGGTGCACACACAGAAGATCCAAAAGAACATCAGAATATGCAGAAAATGTGTTTTGGAAGGCTACCAGCTACTATGAGTCTGAGAATTATGGATCGTGGTTGTGATTGAACAGCCCTTACATTCACCTCCGCTGTATTTATCCTCGCCTGAAGAGAAGTGAAGCAGTGTCACTCTCACTTTCACGCAGAGATTGTCTGAAGTACTTGACTATAATTGCCAATAAACAGCACCTTGTGAAATGGACTAAATTCATTTTTTCTTGTCTCTTGAAGCATTGTCCTCTGGCCTCCTCTTATTTCCCCATCTGGAGAACTCATCTGCTCTCGCTTTAGGGGCTTTTCTGCTTTATCTCATGGATTACAGGCCGCCAGAAAATCACAGAACCTTCTCCGCTACCGAATCTCTATATTATACTTTTAAACTTTCGCTGTATGTACTCTGGCTCCTCAAAAGAAAAAAATCTGAACTGTGAAAGCGGCTTCTTTCTTCTATGAAAGATATTAAATGCCTAAATAAAAGACATTAAGTGAAATACAACACACATTGCTATTTTCTTTCCTTTTTATGCATGCATTTAACTGTTAAATTAAAATTATGTTAAATAACAATTATTTAGCCTTTTGTGTTTAATGAGTGAATTAATTGTTTTCTTTGTTTCATTTGTTTTCACTGAGGCATTTAGAATTTTCCATAGTATCCTTCTAGAAGTGGGGGGAAGACGATTAAATGTTATAAGTTTCATAGCATGTGACATATAATGAAATAGCCCTGCCAGAAAACACATAAAAGACCCGACATGAAAATAGATTTTGACATCTTTCTTTTTGACAGTCAGAATGCATCAGCGACATGGTGGTGAATGTGTTCTGTGTGTGTGTGTGTGTGTGGCACTCATTATTTGCGAGGTTGTTGATAATTAACATCAGAGCTCCGGGGAGGGTGATTATTTCATCACAATTTCACAGAAATAAAAACAGCATTTTGAAAAAACAACAATACTGTTCAGTACAATTTGCTATTGTTATGCAAAATATTCTCCCAGATGTGACAGTATGTTTGTTCACTCTGCACACTTCCAAGCCTGGATGAAAAACAGAGGCAGAGGAGGAAGTGTTTGTTTTTTGTAAGACATACTTACATACTAAAACTGCCCTTGTTTGTGCACCTCTCAAGCTGATAAACAGTGGGATTGCATGGGAACATTAACATTATCATGGGAAGTTCAGAGGAAAGTCAGAGGATCACGAAAATTTTTAAGATCCAACCTCTGGGAAATATGAACATCTATACAAAATTTCATGTTAATCTGACCAATAATTGTTGAGATACACTAAACCCTCCCTGCCCTGCTTCAGAATTTATTTTAAAATTGTACTGCTTGTCTTTTAAGCATAAATCCTTAAAGATCCCCTTCAGACATGTTTTAAGATGTATATAAAATACTTTGAATAATAATGTGTCTGATATGTTCTTTTTTACAAAAATGTTTTTGTTAAGATCCTCAAAATGACATCTCCTCCTTCTCCCTCATAAAAATCCAGAATCTATGAATATGCAAATATATTTCATTTCACAAGTTTAACTGCTGGACACAAGATGTCTATTTCACTGTAAAGTCCATTCTCAGTGTTTGTGCACTTCAAGTTTCCACATCACACTTGTGTAAGTTGAATATTGGACCATAGTTGGCTTCAAAACTATTTATGATGTCACAAATCATGCTCTAAGACCCACCAATTAAAATCTGATTTTCAATGAGCTCAGAGAAACTTTTTATTGTCATCAGATGAATGTGAAAACAGTCTTACAGTGTCAAACTCTGCACATACATCACTCGGCACAGTGAAGCTCAAACTCTAGGAAGAGGAAAAACATATTTTTGAGTATAGGGGGACTTGGTTGAAATCCCAAAAAACAGCCCAAAATGACCATGTCTTGTTCAGTAAATGCATTTGAGATTGGCAATTGTGGTTAACGCTAACCTTGGTGACAAATACATTGCGTTTCCTGTGATTGCTTCACAATAAAAGCCACACTATGTTTCATCAGTTGAATAATGTGAAGCTGTAGCAGCAGTGTTAGGTGAGTGAAGATTAAACAATGAGGTTGATATTAATGAGATGAAATTACAATAGCGAGTGTAGTAATAGTAATAGTGATGCTGGATTACATGCATGCATCATTTCGTGTGAATCCCTTATGCATGTCAAGGTTATTTGAATCTTAAACACTCTAACTTTGAGGCTTTGCTGCATCCAACATTGTGAAACCTCTCACTCCATACAACTATACTTGTAGTCTGAAGTCTGCCGACCAGCTGTTGTTGTCAGTTGCTAGGGCAAGGTTAAGGCCAGAGGGTAGCGTGGCATTTATTGTCAGGATTCCACTGCTCTGGAACAGTCTTTTATTGGGAAACAAGCAAGCAACCTTAGTGTTTTAAAGACTTATTGTAAATTGGCTTTGCATTAGTTTTCATTCCTGCTCTCTCATTATTTTTTTGCATTGTATTTATGTCTATTCTTCAAGCACCTTGTAAACTTTCTTTTGAAAGGTGCTACATGAATAAATGTAAATGTTAGGTAGCCCCACATTCAATAATTATGAATGTTCAATCATTTATATATATATATGTATATATGAAAATATGCAACATTTCTACCCAGTTAGAGTTATAGTTTCTTGATAAATATATCCATTATTCATGGCAGTTTAAATTGGGGCATAGAAGAAAGCTTTCCCTTTCTTGAAAGCAGTAGCAGTATATTTCCATGTTGCTCTTAACTAACTAGGTGCATTCCCTTAGGTCTTAAAGGAAGACTTTGGTGTGATAAGAAAAAGTGCAGCAAAGACACTCACTCTGCAAAAGTTGGAATGATAAACTTTTTCCACGGAGAAATATACAGGATTTCATAAATTAGAGCACAATGAAACCTCTATGAGCACATGTACCTTCTGAAAAGACTCGCCCGTGGGATAAGGGAGATGGGAGCAGGTTTTTGTATCCTACATCTCTGACAGAAAGCTCGCAATAGCTACACTAACAAGCAGACTTGTTTACCAGCCCTGAGGAAGGCCTTCTCAGAACACAGGAAGGACAATTTTGGTCCCAAAGCTTGGTCTCTGAACGCACAGTCGACTGCAAGTCTTCTGATGAAGCATATCAAATACAGGCGAGGCCCATGGGGACTGGAGTCAGCGTGCTGCCACTTTAGGCACCTGTCCAAACGCCTGGCACGCACTCAGACAGTTAAGAGGTGCTCCTTATACGCTAGGAGAAGAAACCTGGTGCCAAGAAATAAACCGCAGTAGAGATGAGAAACGCCAACACACTCAGTGAAATTCAGCCTATATGTGATATCAAGCACACAGCTGGGGTAAGTGTAAAACATCCCCATACATTACAAGCAGGGCAGGCAAGTTGTAACTGAAATTCAATCAATTATGATGAGTGCTTTGCTTTGGACCAGTGTGTTTGTGTCCAGAAGCTCTTTAGTTTGTCCACTGTAGCTCCTAAACACGCTCACAATCTAACAAAGCAGGAATTTTAATCCAAACTATGATCTTTTCTTAAAATTAACCAAGTTGTGTTTGTGCCCAAACCTAACCAAACTTTAACTGAAGCATTATCACATATTAAAGTTTAGTCAGCCAACTCGGGTGGGGAAGATTATTATTTAAATATAGAATATATAGAGAATTAGTGTTTAACAGCTAGGCTCTGACCTCGTCACTTCCCACAAAACAACACTGATCTGACACAGCAGGGAGTGGGGAGCGACGGTACCAACTCAGAGCTTACAGGTGGATGCTGTGGTGGGGGTGGGGCTTTTGAAACACTATATGAAAGGCAGCAGCAGCAAATGGCAGCAAGCAAGTATATGAGCAGTGTGGCAGCGGGAATGCAGCGAAGTGTGAGCAGAGAGCTGATGACTTTAATATGCCACCATGATTAAGTTTGCGTTGGATATATATTACAGTGAGGGGAGTATGGCATGTGATTGGAGCAGCAGTTCAAGTTGTGCTGCCTTAACTAGCTTGCAGGCATCACTTCATTTCACTCAGCCTGCTCACGTGGAGTAGATTATTATTTAAATCTAGAACATTTACAGCTTTAGTGTTTGGCATCTTGGCTCTGACCTCACCACTCCCCACAAAGAAACATTGATCTCACACAGCAGGGAGTGGGGAGTGATGATACTACAACGATACTAACTTCCCCCCCAAATTGCATTAAATTCAGAGCCCAACCCCAGCCAGTATGAGGAATCTTCTATGTGTGGGCCTACGCACCAGCTGCCATGTGGCCATTGCCCTGATACACACCATGAGGGGGATATGCTATCTAATGAAATAAGACTGAAGAATCTAAACCCAGCTAGTCACCTGATTTGCAGCAATTCCAAATTCAAGGCTCGGAGCAGACATGATTCAATCATTATTGAAGAAGAGATTATCAACAATATATGCATGAGCTTAGTTTGTCAAAGAGTTTGGCTTTAGATTTGACTGATGTACAGATTACCCCAGAAAACGAAGTAACACCCAGGGGGAATCATGCTGCAAAACCAGTATTCTACATATCTGGAATGTGAGTATCATCACCGAAAACAACATAAAGCATGTGTCAGATAAAGCAGGAAATTAGCCCCGTTGCCGCAGGACTTAAGTCACAATTAATGCCATGTAGCGCGCATAAGAGCAGAAACTAAATGTTGGCAAGATATGGCAACAAGCAGATCAACAGGACTGCAACTGAAGGACAGCAGCTATGGGAGAACCTTCAAAGCTCTCACTTACAAGGCTCTCACAATGATTTTTAAAAATATATATATCAAGATTCAATATTCAAGATTACTTTATTTGTCCCTAGGGGATATTTGTCTTTGACAGAAAGGCTACCACACAAAAAATACATACAATTATAGTAACAGAAATACAGTGCACAGCACAAACAAGTGCAGACATAAATTGTATTCAAATATGTGCAACACAGCCACTTATTTCACACACTCCTTGTGTCCTGAGTTTAGGAGATTCACTGATTGAGGGATGAAAAAGTTTTTATACCTATTCAGACTTCTTTTCCTATCTTTAATTGGAACCCTGTAACATCTACCTGATGTGAGCAGTTTGTATTCTGAATATAGAACATGGGAGGGGTCAATAATTTTCCTAGCTAACTATAGTCTTCTCAAAGAGCATGTCGAGGGAGGAATGCTCCCCCATCCCCATCACTTTCATTGTCTGATTATTTGCTATTTTAACTTCACTGATATGTTACCAAACCAAGCTGAGATTGCAATATACCCCAAACACCCTGGATTGCTGTTGGATCCTAGTGCATACAGAATTCATATGGACATTCCAGGACATGACAAGAGATGTCCTGGATCTGTTAGTGTTTATAAGATGATGAACTTTTTAACCTCCAAGCTAAAGCCAGAAATGTCAGTGTCTCTATCCATAAATCACAAGATGGCAGTGTTATCACATGACGATAAAAGTGCTAGCATGACTGTTCGTACAATCAATTTGTATATAATGTAAACAAAAGGAGAACTCACACATCCTTGAGGAACACCGTGTTAATGACTTTAGACTCAATTAATGTCTGTCAACTACATTGTTTTACTAAAGAAGACTGCACTCTGCTGGAGTTGTTGAAACTACAAGAGCATGCAGTCTGACACGTTGATTCCACTGAGCGCAGCTGCATCACGTCCCGGCTGCGATGCGGTTTTGTTCTGTCCTCTGCATAGCATCATTCCCCACCAGGAACATTTCAGAAGCAGATCATTTTACTCCAGCAACAGCAGAGAGAAGAGAGCCACCCCTCTACCTGGAGAGAAAGCCAGTCATGGGGGCAGTCATGGCAGCAGTGGTGTCATAAAATCTTGAGTGATTTTCCTCTTCCAAGATGAGCCTCCTCTTATCCATGATGACAAATATCCTCTGACTGGTTAACTTCTGGCCGAGTGTCACCGGTTATAATGTAATGTTGATGTAATGATGTGATGTATGATCAGGAGTCTGTTCAGGGTGGTTTTATTTGAAAACTGACTGGAGGCTCTATGCCGTTCCTGTTTCACTGCTCAAATGTGAACTAACTCAACCTACCAATAGATACCAATATTTTTAAGAACAACTGTATGCTCACGAGGGGTTTTGCAAATGTAGGCCATTTAATGAGGACAAGTTACCAATGAATTAGTGGGGGTGCATGTCATTATATCCACCCAGTATCCCGCAGAGTTATATTCATATCAGATGATTCCACACCTCATGATTTACATCTAGTGCCAAACCAGGAAGCCATGGTCTTCTTCTAATCTTAAACTAATCTTAAGTATATGTTAAGCTTAAACCTAAAGCCCAACCTTTATTTGTCATGAGCATGATTTAACCTAAACCATGCCATGGTTGTCATGTGTAGATGTTGTAGAAATGTAAAGTACAGCTGTACTGTATCAATAAAAAAATAAGAAAGTCAACATTCTAAAGATGTGTGAACAACCAAGCTAAGTATACGGAGTCCTGAACATCATAGCCATACTGTATGTCATCAAACATAACTTTGAACATGCTTTTTGCAAGATTTTGTGTGCAGACTAGTCAAGTTCCTCCACACCAAAATGAGTACACAAGACCAACGCCATGTTAAAACAGGAAAGGGTCTTACCAAACTGCCACCATAAAGTTGATGTTGCAGTATTCTATTACAATTACAATATCTTTTAGCAGAAGCTTTTATCTTTAACATATCCTTGTATTCTGTGATGTTAAGATTTTACTTAATTGACACAAACCAAAAAAAAAATACACAAGGATGTGGGCAGATGTGGACTTTTTTCTCCAGGATTCATTTTGACATATTAATTGCTATTGTCTGTTTTTAGGCAAACACAAGTGATATACTTAAAGAGAGACTCACACACATTACTTATTTTTCTTTCTTATCCATGTATACTCAAAAAGACATGAAGCCAGATGTAATTCACTTATAATGAATTGTATTGAACTTCAAAACATATGTTACAACACACAGTATTAACAATATTTACACTATTATACAACAGCAGAATGGTGGGAGTAGGAAGGGGTAGGGTAAGGGGTAAGGAGTAAGGGGTAAGGAAGGGGTGTTTGGGGTTTGTGGACGGAGGGTGTTCTACTGTTGTTTTTCAGTCTGTTCAAGCTACCCTCTGTTCTTTTTCTTCTTCTTTGCATTCTCCTCTATCTCATTGTTTTTGTTCTCCATTTTATTTGCCCCCTGTGTTTCCATCTTTTCTGCCTGCTCCTTATCAATCTTTCCTCTCTCTTCTTTTTTCTCATCATTTTCCTCATTCTCATCTTTCTTCTTCTCCTCCTGTAGCTGTTTTGCCTTCTTCAGCTGCTCCTCTGTGCTGAGTGTGAGCTGATGATGAAAGAAAGACAGTGCATTTTATATTTCAATTCCAAAATTCTGAATCTAAAACAAACTGTTGGATTATTCTGAAGTGAAGCGATCAGTTGAGGCAGCGTACCCGAAGCTCACCCATCTTACAGATGAGGAGTTTGATCTCCTCATGCGTCTTGCCTGTCCTTTTCTTCCAGTCCTCCTCCTTTTTAAGCCACATGGCACACAGCTGGCTCTTCTCTCTCTCCATCTCCTCCAGTTTCCTCCTCCAGCTCTCCTCACTGTGAGCTAGCTCCTCTCTTAGGCTCACCTCAAGAGCTTCAAATCTGCTCTTCCACTGCTGGTTGCTCTGTTTCATCTCCTTTTCTCTCTTTGCCAGCAGATCCATAGTGTCCACATGGGCTTTAGTTCTAGCCCGCCTTTTTATGGTGACCTTTTTAAGGAGGTCTTCCTTGTCTTTCAGCTCTTTTTTGAGCTGGCTCACTTCAGTTTTCAGGTTATCCTGAAGGTCAATTTGCTCCTTCAGAGCTTTGTTCTCCTCCTTCAATACCTTGAGGTCATTAATGGCAGCGTACAGAGCATCTCTTAGTCCCTGAACAACTGGATTGTAAAGGAGCTGGTTGGAGGGCTGCAGCTGAGCTGCAGCTGGCCAGCAAAGATTTGGGTTGTACATGGCAGCACTAAACTGCATTTTCCCAAATGCCTGAAAGACAGAAACATACATGTTTTAGCTAAAAATACAGTCCAGTGCTTACATTGGATTCATATAGAAACACAACCTGTGTATTCTAATGACAGCCCTGCTTGGAGCTCTTTAACAGTAGTGCAGTAATATAATCACATTTACTTAAGGAATAAATTTAAGTTATTTTCAATTTCAGCTACTTTATACTTTTACAATTTAAACATAAATGTAGTACTTTTTTACTCCACTACATTTATTTGATAGTTGTAGTTTTGATTACTTTACAGAATATGAAATCAAAGCTCAGGGTGAAAGTGAGGTCATGACTTCTTTAGTTATGTTACAATACGAATATCACTTTGTGAAGAAACCCTGACCATTTAGTCAATCATTGCTTTCTTTTTATTTTTTTCTAATGAAAATGCATCACAGGTATTGTATTTCTCAGTGTGGCTTACTGGAAGAGAGAAATAATTTTGACAATTGTGACGTAAAAACTTAATAAACTTTATGAACATTGGTCTCCTTTCTAGAAAATGACTGAATACCATTTATTGACGCTTTACACAAAATAAACGTCTGTTGTACCAATGAGAAAATCTTACCCAGTTTCCTGAACTGGATCTCCCGTCCATGTGGCTCAGAGAAGATACTGTAGCGGCAGGTGTAGAGAAGAAGTTGTATTTATACAACTGCAGTGCTGTTGCAATTTGAGTAAAAGACGTGTTGCAGTCTTAGACTTATAGTCGTAGTTATATCTGTATTGTAGATATTAAAGCTGATGTTCTTGCTGTTGATAAAGTTGTAGTTGTTTTTCAGTTGTTGAGAGTTGGATTTACCAGTGACAATAATACTTGACAGTTCGAGATGTTGGATGCAAATGACTGGGACCAGGTTCTACATACAGTAGTGATAGTGTCACATACAGAGGTTCTAGAATGATGAAGGGTTCTAGAATGCCTCCTCATTACTTACATAAAAAAATTCTAAAACAGCTCTTGAGAGCATCCTCTAACCATTTGATTACATTTAAACAACATGAACAGACTTTTGCTCTTGCTCTGCAAGAGAGTGGGGATGATATGCTTCTTAGTCTGACCCCTCCAATCAGTGTCCTGTATGACCACTTATACAGCCCCAAGCTCACGTGAAACATAATCAGTAAACTTAAAAGCTGTTCTCTTCTCTCTTCGCTCTTCTCTTAAGATCCAAGACATAAAATATTTATGTTCCTAGGGTGTTTTCCTTAAATAGATATCAATAGACTATATCAAGGATCAGGAAATACTGGTCCAAGAACCAAATCCAGCCCTCCATCAAAAACATTGCCCCCCAGATAAGAGCCAGAATCTTCTTTATAACTTTTTTATAGTTTGCATTAAATGTGTGACTTGATTTTTCATAAATCTACTGTAGATAACAATATAAACACAAGTCTCAGTTTAATGCCAATATATAACCTATAATAAATAAAATGATCAGTGCCAGCTTGTAAGTGATGCATACTGAAGCTTCTGTGTAGGGGCTTTTTTCCTATCTTTACTCAAGAGCATGGTCTTTCAATTTGAGAGCATGATTTATTGATTTCACGTTCAGATTTTGCAATTCTTTCCCTCAAAAACCTGCTCTCACACTCAAATAGCGCTGTGTTTGTGCTTAGATTTGCTCTGCTTCTGCTCGAACTGTATGCTTGAACTCAGATATATTGTTGCTTGCACAGATTTTCTGCACCAGCTTCAGCCCTTCTCCTTGCACTCAGGCTGCTTCTGTGCACTCGTGATACATCTGTTCTCAGATTTCTGCTTTGCTCTTGGATTTTTTGTTCCCCAACCAATACAATGCCAGGTGTAGCGTTGACCAATGAAATGATCCCTGCCTCCTTGTGGGCGCACTCACTTTACTTCTTAGAGTATCCCGTACAGGTGGTTAAATGTACTTCCCTCATTGTAGCTCATTGAAGTTACTTTTGTTTTCTACTGTAGAATGTGTTAGTTGGTTACTTAACAGTTTGAGACTAAGTATGCAAAAATGATGCACAGGACGTCATAAGGTGCCTGTTGAGCGTTGAGATTGAGTATTTCAAACAACATATGGCTTCAAAGGAGAGTTCAAATAAGCTGATACATAATATACAGCACATGACGTTGTCAGACAGTGTGGAATAAGAGGGTTTTCCCACTATAAAGCCACTTGAAATGGAAATAAATATATAAATGAAAGGGGAAACCACATGTTAACGAGTTAAACATAAAACTGAAACATATGTGGATATGGCAATCAAAGAGAATGTAGATGCTTTGGAATCTATATCAAAACACTACAGAAAACTTGTACTCCCTTTGTAATGATAGTGTCACTGTGGGAGGTCTGTTTGAGTTGCCTTGGTTTCCTTTTTTTCCTGCCCTCTGCTGTCAGCTCTCTAGAGCCCAAAACTCTACAAAAATACTGAAAAATATAACGTCAAACAGAAAGAAAACTCTGAATTCCTGCAGCATTTCACACTTTTAAGTGTAAAATTGTGAATAAAAAAAACAACCTTTTACAAAATTTATGAGTGGCAGCAGACAGTCACTTGTCTTTTTTCCCAAATTGTACCAGTTAAATGTACATGAATTAATATCAGGAGAATGTTTGCTATTTTTAACTGTATTGCCATTTAATAATTATGTAACACTGTATACTCAACTGCGCCTTTATGCATAGCCAACTATGCTACTCTTTTATGACACTTAGGCATCTAGGTTTCGACTCAGGAGCGAGGGACACAACTAATTAAGGGTTAAAGAGCATATTGCAGGTTGGAGACCCCTTGAAACAATGTCTAGGAAAATAGATGTCGGAACTGAAGTTTCGTTGAGAGTTTCATTCGAATATTAGGAAAACAAATCGATCTAGACACTCATTGTGACACTGAAGAGGTTGTGAAGGTGTATTCATATCCATATTGACATGATACACCTTCACAACCTCTTCAGTGTCACAATGAGTGTTTACATCAATTATTTTCCTAATGTTCAAATTTACCGTGCTACCTCCCGTCATTTTCGGTTTAGCTTTTTCAAATGCAGAAGTAAAAATTTATCACAAAACGAGTGTGTGTGTGATATGTATGCTTATTTCAATGAAACTTCAGTCGAAAATCATTTTCCGAGACATAAATTCAAGGGGTCTCCAACCTGCAATATGCTCTTTAAAGAAAATAACTCAATTTATTACAACACAAAAAAACAAACATACAATAAAATAACCCTTTAAATTCAAATAGTCTCTTACAGCAAAAATGCTGTTGTTTTAGTCTTTTTGGTTATCAGTCTGTAGAAAGAGTTCAAATTTTATGCGGGTTACAATTAGTTATAATTAGTAGAACTAAGTATTCTCTCCATGTCACCTCACATTTGAATAATAAAAATCAATTGGAAACGTGTACCTATACTGTAGAGTCTCCATTACCATATGTGTTTCCTAAAATGCCCATGAAGATAAAGAGGATTACCCCCTTGAGTTGAGAAGCTGCTGGTGGTGAAGAGCTAGTGGGTGGAAGATAGAATCTCTTTGGTTGAATCTCCTGTGACAATCTGATGATCATGTGTTGATGGGGGGGTTGTACAGTATTTGATCTGAAAGATTTTGAATACATCTCATCTCATAGGACCATTTTACTGACAGACTGTTACACTGCCAGGTTAATTGTGTTGTGCATAAACTGTGTGTCACCTCACCTCAAACACGCAAATAATGAAAAGGAGGCAAGGGAGACAGGCAAGGAGACGTGACCAGGGTTGACACAACAGGCTTGGATTTAAAACAGCAACATTTGTTCACTTGGGTGAAGTAAATCTGCATATATTGTTTTTATCTTTTGTCCTGGAGAGCTTTGCTTTCCTGCTTTTTATTAACTCTTTATTGAACTACATGTGTGCAATGGTGTGCAATGGTGAACAAAATGTCAGGGGGAAGTCAACAAAACAGTGGAGAGAAAATAGAGAGAGGCTAATGTGACCCACCCTAGTCAGTCAAGCGCTAGCTAGTTGACAGCCTTCATTACAACACCACCAGTTTGGGAGCAGACAAAGTGCTTGCATATCCTGTCATCATGTGATGGCCCACCTTCTTGCCATAATTATAAGCTTTGAGCTTGTCCATTTGTTGAGACTGCTTTGACCACCAATACATTTCTACTGTTCAACAAGACTAGACATCAGTTGTGGTTGAAGGGTGTTGGACTGCTTATATTTTTGCAGCTGCTTAATTTTGCTATTATTTAACATGTATCTGGCATCAGCATTTCAGAAAAAAATACTTCTGGAATTCATTGTGTATATCTTGTCAATGGTTTGCTGGGGTTTTTGCTCCACTGTTGTAATAGAGACAGTGTGCAATGTGGTAAGTTAATGTTTCAGTTATCTTATTCAATCTGGGGGACATTAGTACTTGTGATTGGCCATAGTCAGCTGTGAAAAATTTCTGTTGTTGTCTTTTTCTTGGCCATGCACTTATCATAGGCAATGTCATAGTGTTGGAGCAATGCTAACTACTTTCCATTAGTATTTACATTTAGATACCGAGAGGCTTATAAACTACAAATGGAATCCTGCCTGAAGAAGTGAACAGAATAACATTAATAAGACATGTATTGTTGATTAGTTTCTGATTTGTTCCTTATCCACTCCATGGTAACTACTACAGTTTTGTGTAGTATGTTGTAAAGTGTCTATGCCCCTGTAGATAAGGTATGGTGGAGCAACTAAGACTGTTCGATTAATGACAACCAATGTTGTCTGTTGGTAGGGATGCCATTACGGGTCAATGATATAATGCTTTTAGCTGCTATTTGCTGCCAGTAAAAGCCACTTAATCATTTAGTCCCCTTAATGAAACACTAACTTTATTGTGCATGTGATATTGTGGAACAGAACTATAAACCACTTTGAGCCTCACTGCTGAACATAGAGCTTTTGGTTGGTAAAGCATAAATTGGTCACACCAAATTAAGCAAGTTTACAGAGACTAATTGAGCGTGAAGCCTGCAGTATCACAAATAGCATACTTAATATATTAACATATTATTTTCAAATTATTAGTTATACCTAACCTTGATATATTTAATGTCAACCACTAAAGCCATGTTCACGTTAATTGGAAACCTCTCTCTCACACACAGCAGCAGCATGTTTCTAACTTTATACAGTAGGTGAATTCATTATAAATACCCTTAGACTTACAGTTAGATGTTTCATTTAATTGGAACTAAAAATGCAATTAATTGGATAGCGTTATAGCCTAGAGCGTAATCACTCTAACTAGGCATCTGTAGCAGACAACATATTAGCATTATCCACATTTCTTACTGATTGACCTTCCTAGCGCACCTGCCTTTAATCAAGCACTAATTAAGACTGATTCTGATTAGGATCTGAGAGCTTGCCAATCACAGTTTTTTTCAATTGCTTTGGCACATTTCTCAAAACATTTTTAAAGTTCTCAGCACTGAAGGTGCATTTCCCAAAACAGCTCATTTTTGCAGCAAAACATTGATTAACCTGCAAAAGGCTGTAACTCACCCAAAGCTGTTAATTCATGATTCAGAATTTATTTATTGTGTCAATTCATTTCTTTGACATTTTGTAGAACCAAGGTGGTCAAAAGAATGTTTTGTCAGAATGACAGTGAACTCTGGAAGTGTGATCCTCATCTCCTAATTTCCAAACAGTCTCACTGACACTGAATGCCCTCTGTACCAGACTACAAGCTACCTGACTGCTACTGTGTATGAAAGTGACTCTTCAGATGCTGATTTCAAGAGTACAAGGTTTTCAATTTGTAAAGCAAAAGAGCACACAAAACATAGACCTACTATATGCAGTAGTATATTGACAAAATAAAGTTGCAGTGGTAGGAATGATGGGACATCCAGTCGCCTCTGTCTGTTTGTTCACAGATTCTCATTGACCTCTCACCTAATCTCCATTGCAATGCAACAAGGGAACCATCCTCTGCACACTTCTGCGCACTTCTGCTGTTATGTCATAATAAGTGGTGTCAATTGCAGCAAGCAAAGACATTTAATTTTGTGATCAATGATCATATACTTTATACCTCCACTTTACACCAAAGTCAATAGGCTTCATCCTCTGAGAACCATAAATGTCATCACAAAATGTTATGGAAATCAGTACCAAAACCTCACGACCAAAGTGGTGGACTGACCAATCGCTTGACCTTGCCATAAGGCAAAAAATTAGAGTTTATCCTCAGAAGACATTTCAGGACTCTCAGACTGAACAGTACTTTGAGCTGAATGTTCCGATAAATGATAATGCTCAACGACAGATGTGCAACAGGAAGTATGACCTCAGCCAAACCTAAAATGTCTGTTGATTTGAGTCCAGGTGCATGAGTGCCGATGATGATTACTTCAACAGCCTTAACGTCAGGCCATCCTCTTCACACTAGCCACTCCAATCACTGGGCTTTCACTCTCAAGGACCAGTGGGATGGTCTTCTAGATCAGGCCTAACAGCGTACTCCTCAAAAAAAAGAGACAGCTTTAGAGCACAGTCCCCTGGATAACTAAGCTGTGACGGAAATCAGTGCCCTACGTTGGGCACCAACTGGGGGCTGCAGAGAAACCCTATGCTGGCTGGTAAGTGCACTCTCTAGAGAAGGAGCGAGGGTATCTCAACTCCAGGGTGCTGATGTGCCTGGAGCCATGCTGGTTTTCAGTCCTGAATATAAGCCATGTGGGACCTGAACTCTAATTGGTATGCAGGTGATGCATGAGCTGAACATTACAGGAAATGGACTGTGTGTGTGTGTGTGTGTGTGTGTGTGTGTGTGTGTGTGTGTGCGTGCACGCGCATGTTGCAGAGGAGAGTACATTGCTCAATCATACCCTAGCACATGAGCAAGACAGCGACGGGAAGCCTGAAAGACTGTGAGAGAAATCAAAGAATAAAAGAAATAACAGTCTGTTAGACTGAAAAAGTCGAGAGAGGCAGGGGATGAGAAATCCATTTGCTCTTCTTTTGTATGGTGCATAACTTGAGAAACTTAATTATTTTGAGTGGGGTGTTCCAAGTAATACAGTGGGTGTCAAATCGGTGTCAGCGTTCCCTGTTTTGTATACATAATGCAATACACAACATGTACTGTAGACCTATATATACTTTCTCATACTTGGGTAATGTGCTAATTAGCTTTCTTTCAGAAAATATGATAAAAAGATCAGCACCACCCTCATTTTTGTGAAAAAAGTATGAAGCTGGAGGCAGGAGGCGATTAGTTCAGCTTAGCATAAAGCCCAGAAGAGAGAGGGAAAACACCTAACATGGCTTCATACAAAGTTCTTAGCTTCTCTAATGGTGTGTTCAGACAGAATGCAAAGTGAATCTTTGCCTTGCATTGCATGTGTGAGTTTGACCGTAGGACCATTTGTGTTTTTTCACCCCAAACAGCCAAAATACCAGCTGTAATTAGCTATAAGCTAGCTAGCAATGGATAGACCAACCCTGTCTGCAGGAATGTTTCTGTGTGTTTGTGTTCACCTTTTTTTTATTTCGCTCCAGTCTCTTCTAACTCTATGTGATGAAGTACATCCATAAAAGCCCTGCAATATGTGCACTTTTGCTCAGGTTGAAACATTTTCAACTTGTGCAAAAATATCCAGGTGCTGTCTGAACACACTATGAAGCTCACTGATTCAGACAATGTAAATTTTGTGTTTAAGCCCTGCACATTTATATGGAAAAAAAAAACAGGTTTTAGGAGGAATTAGGTGATGTAGGTATTTGTTGTAGAGGTTTTCAGCACATGTACAAAAAAAAGTTTTCAAACTGAACTGACTATACTAAATCACCATTGTCACTGTCCATCAGAGCTCCCCTCACTAGTGACTGAGAGTCACAGCCATGATTCACAGTACTTTACTTCCTTGTTAAAAGCTTGTTAAAAATCCACAAAGCAATGATAATCTGATAACTCTGTTGCAAACAGTTGCCTGCTGAGCTTATAACAGTGCTTGTATTGGCCTAGTTATGTACTGCGCTGAACATTTAATAGTTTAAATCAGCATAGATCGAACATATTACTGAACTGAAGACGTTAAATGTCACAGTGGTATGAACACTTAAACATTCACTTACTGTTATACATGCTGAAGTGCAGTTGAACATTGATGTAGTTAGAAAAGAGAATAGTCAGTGAGTACGAATCTTTGAACTAAATGAAACCATTTGAATCAGCAAAGTGATTTGTTATTTTCATCTCTATTTTCATCTCTAATAATCGTCTTTAACAACAGCAGGTTTCCAGGCAGCCAGCAGAGGTTAGGATTTCTTAACTATGAAGAAGGCAAGACAAACTGTTTCTTTTATACTAAGCTAAGCTAATGGCCCCCTGGCTCCAATATAGTGCTTAATGCATAGACATGAAAGTGTTAACAATCTAAAGGTGTGACTGAATAGAGATAAATTTCAGAGGACATGCGAGTCATTGGTGAACTGTGACTATTAGAGCTGGGTCTTCAGCTCAGTCAAAATTTGTCTCCAAATGCAAATGTGTTTGTTCTGCCTTTAGAGCTTTAAATGCACTACTAACTAAACTAAAAACATCATGACAAGGGACCCTTGAATTATGACATAACAAACTTAAATATAGCACACAGCAAGATAGCTGTGGCCTTCAGAAGGTCTAGGGAGATGATTTTTGATCCCACTGACTATAAATCAACATGTGATTGATTAATTCACCTGTCACTTTTTAAACAAACAAGTCCTATCAAATTAGTGAGCCAGCTAACCTTTTCTCTGCTTAGAGACAACAAAAACAAAAAAAAAATGAGGCTAAAATTTGAATTCGAAGAGAATAATTATTAAATGAAAGAGATTAATTATAACATTTAAAATGTTGATATGTTTGGCCTTCTCTGAAGGCCTAGAAGGCCCTGAGGGTTCTCTTCTGATGCAACTGCATGAAAAGTAAAACAAAGATGTGAGTGGGCGCGACTAAATGGGAATACGCCTCGGGCAGAACAAATTGAGGCAAAGATGCGTTTAAAAATGTTATGTTAAAAATGTCAACTTCAGCTAAAATAATGTTAGCTTATTATCAGAAGTTGAATCCATTTCGTAAATATGCAGAGATGAGAGGAAACCATACAGATAAGGACGCTGTGTTGTGAGCTAGCTAATGTCTGTGCAGTACGTATCTTGGCTATTTGTGGTGAAATAAACACTGACTGAACTAACAGTCCAGTGGTCAAAGTTGCACAAATAATGCTTTTGGTCTGAACACTAAAAATGATTTATGAATATTCATATCTCTGCTGTATGTGAATTATATTACTGTAATTGTCTTATGTTGTGAGTTGTGTCTCTGCTCTGGCAGAAAGCTGTTTGATTGTAAACCTAATTACTTTAATGTGTTGGAATGACTATGTTATGACTGTACTAAAATGTGAATGTGGTCAACAAATATGGGACTAGTTTCTTTAAATGACCAAATTAAATGTGCTGCCGCTTTTCAGGCAATCAACAGTTGGCCTCTTTCTTTTGTGTGTGGAAAGGAAAAGTGGTGGGAGGAAATATGTGCAATTACACACACAATGGATTGTAATTCCCCTTTTAAATACAACACATGCTCCTCAGTGCCGTTGGTTACCCAATGTAAGTAGGTCATGTAAATTGTGGGGGCTGCCTCCTGGTTTTGGTATTTTGACTTTGTACGCACAGTAGCATAGTGCAAAGTATGCAAACGTCTACTTCGGCTGTTCCGGGTTGGACAGCAATGAAGGGATGGATCAAACGGAGGGGCTGAATGAGGCACCTGGCCCATTGGTCTATGCAGACACAGATGTGCCCCAAATACCTAATGCAGACCATTTCAACATCACATTATCCAGAGAAACTGTCCACAGCTTGGGATTCCAGTCAAGTTTTTTTTTGCCTCTACCCTTTTTATATTCCTCCCTTTCTCACACTCTGACAAACCTAAAAACACACATGCTTAACTGACACTCATACAAGCACATATTATGAACAACTGTCACACACTCACAGGCTCCATTTCTAAAAGCTATAGCAATTACCTGTCATCACAAGCTTGGAGCTGCTCTGAAAGTAGGCAGACCTTCAGGTAGCGAGCTCAGTGTGAAAAGCACAATCTTGCTTGGTTGAACTTGGAGCCAACTGTGAGTCCAACATTTTACTGAGCCCTTTGTTTCAAGTTGGCCTATTGGTGAGTGGTATCATCCCCTATCTGGAGGGCTAGTGTTCAGTTCTGTAGCTGTGCAGAGGAAGCAACAAGAGCTTGTTGACCCTGTGGACCAACTGTGGCTATAGAAAGAGAATTCCTTGCTAATCATTGTCTGTTTATGATTGTATATGGAAAACCTCTTACACACCGTCTCACCTATGGATGGTTTATTTCATACTTCTTACAATGTTTCCCTCCAAACAACTTTCATCAGGTGTGTATAAAAAACAACATATAAATGCTTGACAGATTAATCCCATGAGAGAACAGAAGACATTAAGTGCTTGCGGAATCTGAAATGACCATCTAGGGAATTAGCTAAAAAAATCTGTAAAATATCACACTTAAAATTTTTTAAAAGACAAAAGGTAAATCTTTTTTTCATTATACATAAAAGCAGCTACATTCACATAACAATGTAACATTGTTCAAAATCATTTCTACGGATGATTCTGTAGATGAGAGCATAAAGGCCATTATTCCTCATGTAGTTATTTGACCCATATATAAATTATAAAAATATTGATTAGTGCAGCTTTAATATAAGTATGGGAACAGACGTATGATCTTAGCATAGCACCAGTTCCAGTATCTCCCTTGATAGAGCCTCTTTTCTCAGCTTTCTTGTGTCAATTGATTCAAACTAGTTAATTGATTTAGCAGTAGGATGAATGGATGACCTGCTGTTTAGTTGATAATTTTCATGCATGTTTGTGCCTCACCAGGTTATGCAGCGGTGCCCTTCTTGTTTCCCTGCAACCCTACAGTAAAGCTTTGAAGCCAGGCGTGATTTGGATGTTAACAATCAGTAACACTTATTATCTGACTGCCCTCCTTCCGTCCACCCTGCCACCCACCTGCAGCGGTACACATGTGGCACTTTCACCCGTAACCAATTCCGATGATTTGTCAGCCATGTGCAGCCAAGTGAAGTCTAATCTGCTGTATCTGACAGCTGACAACAGTGACTAAGTGCCCAAACATTTGGTATCGACTGTTTCCCCAGGGCAGCTGCCACTGATGGACTGGAAAAGGTAACAATGTTGTCCTCCAGGGAGAGCAACCCAGGCCCACCCTCACCACCCCCACCCACCTCACTGCCTTTGGTCACACAGCATGACTGGTGAGTCAGAATGGGGCTCACACAAAGTGGGCGTGTTGCCCACTTGATCTTTTCTGCATACGTAATTAGCATACCAGTATAATCCCTGAAGGGGAATTCCACTGATTTCATATTGTGTGTGTGTGTGTGTCAAATATAGAGGTAGAGAGGCCAATTTAGACAAAAAAAGAAAAGGATAGATTAAAAAAGAGACAGATAGAGACAGCTTTATTATCATATTCTTCTACGATGAGAGAGCTGGTTTTTCACACATTCTTTTTCTCACAGCAGTCATAGCTTAGACAAAGTGCACGAATGCCTGCAATGACCTAAAAAATGATTTGACTCAAGTGTTTTTGGTTTGGCTGCTAGGTGGCAGTGCAGCATGAGTGGTGTTTGCAGGCAGCCTATTCAGCTGAGAGGACACTGCTCGCCCTGGCCAGTACAAAACAGATTAGGGGGATAATCCTGATTTAACAGGCCTTATTATCTTTTATTTAGGAGTATCCGTCTCCACAGAGTTCTTGTCTTATGAGACACATTATCCAAAAAAAACAACAACTTTGAATGAAGGGTCTAATTTGACCAGAACACCTTAAAATCACACTGATTTTGGGGTCTTGCTGAAATTACAGGTGCCCCCACCTGTGGGTTAATTTGTTATAGTGAATTTTAACTTAAAGATTTGTCATTTCAAGAGTAGCAGGGCCATATTTTGTCCAAGTTTTTTAAATTACTATAATCCAGTCCTTTCTGGGGCTCCAATTCTTTGAGGAAGGAAGGGGTTGGATGCTTTGATGGTGCTGATTGCAATGTAATTGTGAACAAATTGATTTTTCTCACATTGCATTACGCTGTATTGATTGACTGCAATTTTGTTGCAGGTTTCAAGGAAATCAAAGTGGTTGGTAACTAGGGGTAATCTCACGCTGTTGATCCCTATATTAACACAGAACCTCTATCTGTAAGAGAAAACCTCCATCTGATGCCATAATGCCACTGAAGCTTGAGCAATCTAAGAGGCGCATGAAATGATAATGGTGAAGTCAGGAGCCGGCTCACTCCAGATAACATTTTCTCATGGCATATGTCTGAGTGCATTTTTGCATGAGGCAAAACAGATTGAAGTGTCTCATCCTCCGTCTTCGCCAGTTCAAATATATACCTTAATTTCAAAGAGTGGTTGTTCCACAGAGGCGTGACAGAAAATTGCATCATTTTTACAAGGCCTTGCAACTTCCTTGCTAATGCAAAAGAAACGGCTGCTGTCCCTCACATGTAAATATGCATCACACATTTCCTTGTCATTGCATCCAATCTTCTTGACAAGTGGCTCAAATATGACCACCCAATTCACTATGGTAGAGAATAAATCTGCCCCCATTTCCATCTGCCTTCAAACAGAGGGCTCCCTTCATCTTGACTCTGTGTTCATGGTCAGTTATGGCTGTTTACAGTCACTAACCCAGTTCCACTACATGTTGTCACATAGCCTGTGGAGGACTTCATCGACAAGTACATTCATAACTCAAGCTGTTGGTGCTTCACAGGCCGTCATCTGTTACCACTTCATCCATCTCCTCTATGAAGCCCTGCAGGTGACCTACAGATAAATCGCGTGTGGGGCCTTGCGAGTGTCTCCAAGGACAAAATTAGATCGGTATGTACCTGTCAGCCTTATGAAATATGGATTGGGTCAATTCTTACTCGCACTGAGCTAAACCAGGGGCTTACCTTACCCCAAAACCTTGAGGACAACAGTAGTAACAGCAAACAGTCAATGAAATAATTGTCCTTCTGGCTTCCTGTGGTTTTAAGATGAAATATCATATATATATTCTCTAACCAGCTGAGCATGACTTGTCATTACTGTACATACAACACCAGCAGCTGAACAACAAATGCTAATACCTGTATGTCAGCTCACTCTCAGGAGTAGACTGGCTCAGTCGTTTGAATATGGCAGCAGGCAACAGTGGACATCGAGGAATGCTGCTGGCGCACATCCCAGGTGTACATAGCCGCCGGCAGTCTCTGCTAGAGGCGAGTGGTGTTTGTTTACTTTAAACTGCTCCACAGTGAGGCCTCCACACTGATTCACTGCAGTATGATTTGGCGTGCTGGTGTGCATACCGTGATCAGCAAACAGTGCGGTGGGATGTGCTCCTTTTGATGCCTGTCTCTTCACATGTCTCCCTCCCTCTGTCTCTCTGCTGAGAGCTGCAGAGCTCAGGAGGAGTGAAAGGAGGAGGCAAGCATTTGTGGTTGAAGCCAATACATCTACACATCCATCCACATGTCAGGGAAGTCATTACCATTGCAAACTGAAGCAGCCGGGCTTTAGGGAAGACTACCTATTTTCTATACCCATCGCTCCCAAGGAACATCACCTGGGATTTAGTGGAAGCCTATGAAGTGACCATGGCTGGCTCTCATCTTGAAGACAGGAATTTAATGAGATGGTTTATTGTGCCCACGCATGGCCGCCATTAAGCACTTAGCACAGAAGGTTCACATAAACAGAGGGTTCAAGAGTCCATTCTCTGATGAGGAAGAATGGAGAATCCCTCAGTGTACCTATAAACCTGGAAGTAAAGAAACAGAACACGCAGTGTCTAATAAAATATACAGTATCTAACATTAATACTGTGATGGCTACCAGAAAGGCTAAACCACTGAACCAGAAAAAACAAAGATTTAAAGGGCTACATGATGACATAAAATTTAAATTTTGGCACAAAACAAAAGCAGCTTTTATGAAAATTAAAGCATTTTCTAAGGGAGGCTAGGAAATAGTAAAGGTAATCTTAAAAGGTCAAGAAAGGAAATATATATATATATATATATATATGTGTGTGTGTGTGTGTGTGTGTGTGTGTGTGTGTGTGTGTGTTATATATTAGCACTGCCCCCTGATCTGAACTTTGAAGAAAAGAGTAAATAAATAAATTATTGTAAAAAAAAAAAAAAAAAAAAAAAAAGACAGATGTTTGATGCTCTTGTGCCGATTGCACAGTCTAACCATAAACATACTGAAACAGTAAAATAACTTCCTGGATAAAGAAGATGTATTCTTTCATGTCACTTTTTTTTCTTTTATTCACAAGAGAATTGCAACACAATATCCACCACAGATACAGTTAGAGGGAATAGCTTTCCCTAGATAAGGTTTTGATTCCCTGAAATGTGTCCCCAACCATGAGTGAAGCGACAAATTGATGTTTTTGGACAAAAACAAGCCATTAATGGAACTACTCACACCTGAGACATTGACAGTTACAACAGAGGAAGGCAATAAATTATTATTCACCTTTGGACTATGCTAACATATGGACATGGGAGTGAGTGAGCCTGTACAGTTGCAGGGTGACATAAGTTTTATGGTCAATATGCATGGAAAAGTAGCTGGATGAAGAAAGTTTTAGAAAAAGCCCCATAAAGTCCAAAGTCCAAGGTTTGCAACCTGGAAAAAAATGGCATTTGTGACAGCAATAACTGACATCTGTGAAAAATCTTGCCAGTAAAAGCTTTTAAAAATCTTTTAGTTTTTCAGATGCACCTGAAGCTCCGGTGGTCCATGGCTAAAATAATGAAAAAAAGCAAATGAAAGGTGTGAAAACGAATGCTATGCCTACCTTTCAGTTTATGTTTTGTCTCCAGTCACCGCTGATAGTTGCAGAGTAATTTCACTGGTGGCTATTTTCGAATTTGTGAACCTCATGACATATGTTTCTCCAACCATAACTTCATAAATAAGTCAGCAAAAGGTTTCTTAGAAAGGTATATGTATGAAACACTTACATCACAATATACTCTAGGGATTTTCCCTCTCTCCGTAGTGCCCTGTGTTATGGCATCAGTGCCTGAGGTGTGATACTGTTGATGCGATGGAGGGGAAATCTGTGAAAAGCCGGTGGGCTAGCTTTTCCGCCGCTCCACTGAACAAGCCGTGGCCCTACAGTATGTCTAAATGCACGCTACAGGGAATTGCTCTTGCTGACATCTAAACTAGTTTTGAAGCCATTAATAAGAAAGATTTAACCTAAATGTCACAGGGGAATGCTAAGTGCTTCATGTGCACAAGAGGTCACCATGGGCGATATGTCAGAATGAAATTATCTGTAAAGCTCAGAAGCACTTTACTGTGTCGTTGAACTCACATGAAAAGATACATTTTATGTCAGCTGGTCTTTGCTCTGAGTTAACAAATCCTCCTGACCTTGATGTTGATTTTAATCTCACTGAGAGTTAAAACATCTTCTGAGTTTCCAAATCCAGACTGTAAGTGATGGAAAAATTAATATATATAACAAGTCTGACTACAAGTTACTGAAAACAATAAGTTTATCTTCTGCTTTATCTTCTCCACGTTAGCTTTTTAGCTAGTCAACAGCTATTCTTTTTTTTTAATTCAGATATAGGCATATAGACACTTTTTTGTGCATCCATGCATCATTTCATGTGTTACATTTGCATAATAGCTGGGTCAGGTGGAACCCTAGTCTGGTTCTTTACTTAACAGATTTGTTGAGCAATTCATTAATGTAAATTTTCTCAGTTCAGAGAAAAGCATTTTTTTTATTTCAAAAGTTTATTTCCAGGGGGCATGAATGAGGACTTCTCAATTAATGAGTTTTTATAGTGGTGTTTTATTAATTCCAAATCCATTTTTCCTGTATATCTATAATGTACCTCATTGTTCTTCCTGCTTATTGCATTTTGTATTAGCTTTTATGTTTTTGTTTAAAGAAGTGGAGCAGGTGGACACAAATGTGGGAGATTGTGGGCAGCGCAAGGCTGAAAGAATAACTTGTTTATTTAGGCACGAGTGCATCCAGAGCTGAACTGAACTGAACTGAACTGAACTGAACTGAACTGAACTGAGCTGAGCTGAGCTGAGCTGAGCTGAGCTGAACTGAGCAGAGCAGAGCAAAACTAAACAACACAGAGCAGAATGAACAAAGGATCCAGCAAAACTGAACTGAAAACCAGAACTTAAATACAAACTAAACTGACAAGGGGATGAGGTGCAGGTTTAAAAGGAAAACGAAAAAGGAGCTGATAGGATGGGAAGTCACAGGGAGCAGGGCAAGGCTAATAAGGCTTGATGCAGGGCAGGTATGGCGCACAGGAACACAGAATGAAAACCCCAAAAACCCAATGAAACACTATATAACCATGGACAAACCATCCCAGAACTCACATAAACACTTGTTACAAGTCACAACAAACACACACAGCAAAATAAACTTCAGCATACATTGCTGTTGACATAAATCAGTCTGTCAATCGTTGTGGCTGCATATTAAGGCATATAACAACAAATTTAACTAAAAGAGAACTGCAGATTTGAATAACATAACTAGTGTTTCAGTTCACTTTAGCACTTAGTTCCTATGAGAGTCAACATAGCAAGCAACAGTATCTCAAGTGCTCCTTAAATATAATCCGTAACCTCTCTTATCTGTTCTTCTTCCCACTCAGTCCAGTCTTAAACAGGCAGAAAAGCCTGAGGGTATCTGGTGGACTGGTGGTAGGACATAGAGCCAGAATGGGACAGAGCCATAACACATTTTTAAGATAACTGTGATGAATATAGCATTTCACTAATTGTTTTTAAATGTGCCATACAGATTAGACTCCTTTTTCAGAATAGATCTTCGCTACAAAAAAAAAAAAAGATGAATTTATCCTTCTTGTGGACCTAATATGGTTTCACCCATCTATGTTTGAGTAACCCACTGGCTGACAAGTGTGTGTTTGTATATGACAGAAAGTCTAATGACGTCATATTAAATGCTGCACAACATTCATGATTTTTGTATTAATTTTAATGGCCAACAACATTTTACAGCAGTTTTACAACATTTTACACTACAACAGCCAGCAAACCAGCAAACTAACAAGCTATAGACAGTTTACACACATAATGCAGGTTTGTTCCTATTTATTGTTGACTGAACCACAGCCACATTATACAGATAGCAGTAGAACAAGGCACTTGAACTTTATAACACATATATACACACAAAGCAAATGAAAACAATAATAAAGGGTGGCTTTCAACCATTTAATGAACAACCATGTTTTATAGTGTGCTTTTGATACAATGCTACTCTCAAAAAACAAGTTTTTATTGATTTGTTTAATAAACTTTTTTGCCTTGCAGTTAGAGCCTCCCTGCCAGCAGAGGGTGCTACAGCCCCCTCCGCACCCTTACTGCAAGCGTCCCTGTGGACCATGCAGACGAGGCACAAGGCTTAAATTTCAAAAGTGGGTTTTATTTTCCCAAAGAGATTGAATAAATACAAAAAGCTGGAAAGCTGGTAGCTGAATTAACCAAGTTATCAAGCCCTTAAAAGGAGGTCGACAAAATGTAACTCTTCTGAAAAATAAGGCTAACAAAGCAAGATGCTAACTCAACCAGCAGACCTCACAGAATGAAACATATATACTGTCTGATCAAACCAATAAATACATACAGGAGAACACCACATCGACAGACTAAAACAAAATCCTGACCCCCTCCATGTCAGAGCTCTTGGTGTGGTCCTCCTATAACCAAGCCCCACCCTCAGTCACATCTTTTGCCACACCAGGAAGGAGAACTTAGCAGTCAGTAACTCGAAGTAAAAGAGAAATGAATTACTGTAATATAACTTCATCAAACAAACTAATAATATAACAAAATAATGTCAACTTAACGTGCATGCTTTATTTAGAAACAACACAGAAACACAGCTTCTGCATTATTGCCTGTATGGATACTCGCTAGCTAACATGAACACAATATCAGGCTAAATAAATGAAGGGGAGCGAAAGTACCATTCAGTCTGACTATCAAGCTAGTGAGCTCCACCTAGTTATAGAAACTACCATATAGTGGAGTCCTTAAAGAATCATTCTACAATACAGTGTGATCATCTTTAAGGCACTTGAAATAGCTCAGAGATGATCAGTTCTAACAGGATGTGGTACTTAAAGTCAGGAGTTACTTGATTGGAGGGTTCAAAAGTAGGTGAGACTGCAAAATGGACACTGATGGTGCTGTGAAGGATCACTCCACACCTCTCAGCTACACTTCACAGGGAGGTGGAGGAGGATGAATAGGGTGGACACGTTGTTATCCTGGGCATCAGACCATTAGTTTGACTCTTTGGCTATAGAGACATGTTGTTGATGTTGTTGCAAACAGACACATCTAAGGCATGTTACTAATGACAGCACTAGTTGTAGAGTATGTAGAGATGTTGACACCAAAACGAGTTGAACAATACAAACTCTTTGCTTGACAAGTTCTATTATAAACCTTTAATTGCTGTTGCTAAGTCATTTCTAAAAGCTGTGAAAGAAACTGTCCTGTTTCGAACTGTTGGACGGCATCTTTTAGCACATGGTCCATGAATATTAATTTTTGGAAGTCGATTCAAGCAGTGAATATTTGTGTAAGAGGCAATCTTTGAAGTCATTCCAGAAACACAACAGGGAGCTGGAACACATGGCTCCTAAAACAAAGAGAAGAGCAGAGACTATAATATTTCTTCTACTTTGTAAGCTGTTCACATCTGTAGTTATTTCTTTATCCTAGTTGGATGAACTTGAAACAAATCTTAAGTCAACACAAATTCAATCGTTTATTCACTCTCCTCTGGGAGACGGGGGTGGGTGGGTAGGGGGGAGTAGGAGTAGGAGCCGAATACCCACATTAACATTGCAAATGTCTCTGCATGGATTCGCTTATGATCTGTATGCATGTCTCGCACTACATTCACAATGCATTCTTAAATAAATAAACTAACGTGTAGGGCTTTAAGCTGCCTGCAAGACAGTCATGAATATTTGATTCAGTCACCTTTTAAAATGCAGATTGCCCATGACCTTCGCCCTTGACTTTTGTATGGCAGTGATTTACTTCATCCTGACGTGCTGCTGGCTTATGATGCTATATGGTTTACTACTGTATATACAGTAGTGCACAAATCTTCAGGAGGCCAAAAGGTACAGAGTGCTTACATAGCAAGGTCACAAAAAGATGTCTTTATCCTGACCTCAGCAAGACAGAGTGCTGCTATCACTGAGGCTCCTCATCATACTATAATGCTTCACATGTGCTGGGTAGAAACAACAACAAAGAAAGTAGCTTGATATTCTGCTTTGTAATGCTGTCCTGCTTGGCTTCCTTCCCTCACCTGGGTACCAACCACTGCTGAGCACACTGGATATTTCTATTGAAGTTTCCATTAACCTTTCCTGCATCAACTCTTTCAGTATTCATCAAAACGATTTGAATGTTATCAGAGGTGTGGCCCACCTGTCAAGAACACCAGTACATATGAGCCCAAGCAAATTTTATTGTTCATTATTTTCCAATAAATACATTTGCTGTTTTTGCTTGCAGTGTTCATTCGGGCACCTGGCTGTTGTTTTAAGACAAAAATTGTGATCTTTTAAACATCAGAACACTTTCACAAATCTTACTGAAAATTGATTTCATTTTAATTGTGTAAATGGACTATGACAGTGTTTTCATGATGATTTTTAACTCTCTGAAATAGAAAGTGTTAATTGGTAAACTCTGCCTGTTTCTTTTTGCTGCAGATATTTATCTTTATCTTGTTTGATGTGATTCAAATCCTTCATCTGATGTATCCAACCTAAAGTTTGCTAAACAGTTGGTTTGTTGCGAGTTTGCTACTTGGTGACTAATTTACAACAATTCCCTTGCATACTGTTCTTCAAATTGAATTTCAAATTGAAGTAAAGCAGAATAAATTATATTTTGGCAGCAGAACTTCATCAGTTTATCTTTAGAATCAATTAGCATGTAAATGAAGGCTTTCTTAACTGGCTCTTGACCATAAAAAAAAATATAGGGACTTTTTTCCACGCTTATTATTCCAGCGTTCTTCAAAAGTACAATAGAAGCACAAAATTAGATGTCCTCTTTCAACTCTGTTGGTATGTCTTTTTTGTGAGAAAGATGACATTCAGTGATGTTTAATATGCCAAGAAAAAGCTAACAAGCTCTAAATATACAGTAATGCATGGCTACAGAAAATGGCAGTTGAAATTGAGTTTGGAGGTGATGAAGATTGTTTTTAAAATGTGAAACAGCCTTATCAGTAAACTTATGAACATGTACTGAACTTAAAAAAACATAATTTGAATACATAATTTGAATGTCTATATGCCCAACAAATACTGTTACATGTTTTGTAGATATGTAATATATGTAGTGAATGTTTTAAGGAATGTTAAACAGAAACAAATCTTTCTTTGACAATATGTAAATGTATTAGATGTAATTTTTGAGATATTTTTATAGAACCATATTTACACTTTAATACGGAGGCAACACCTGTACAGTTAATTTCTAACACTGTGCTGACAACACACTGGTTAGTGCTGAGAGGTGTTAAATTTTAACTACATAAAGAGTCAGTCATTTCTACAGTGTTAAGATATCAAGACTGTAAGAGTTATATTAATACTCTTTTGTGTGGCTCCATATAGACACTATGGATGTTGAAATGAACTCTGTTAGTGCTGATTTATGTGCTCATTTTGCTGTACATAGTGTATATGCTGTGGATTTCAATTTCTTTTTGATAACATTTTATTATAACTGCACAATTTATTATCATAACTGCACAAACCATAACTTAATTAGACTGCAAAAAACAAACAAAATAAAAAAAAAATCTCTTTCCTCTTTGGTCTGCATTCACAGCTCTGCATTGAGGGACAGATGGAAACAATACAAACCTCTGTAACCTCCATCCACAATCTCTATGCAGATGGTGTGGAGGGAAGAAAGGAACACTATTACCTTCCCATCATCCTGTCATGTATTCACTGCGTTCCTTTCATTGCTTATGCATTGAAACCTGAATAAAAGGA